>LS052812.1:6219-18119 GCA_900241095.1 Acartia tonsa | reverse complement strand
CAAAGTATCCTATTATATCCTACCCTGACAAATACTAGAGTATAAACCTATGTCACAAAGTATCCTATTATATCCTACCCTGACAAATACTAGAGTATAAACCTATGTCACAAAGTATCCTATTATATCCTACCCTGACAAATACTAGAGTATAAACCTATGTCACAAAGTATCCTATTATATCCTACCCTGACAAATACTAGAGTATAAACCTATGTCACAAAGTATCCTATTATATCCTAACCTGACAAATACTAGAGTACAAACCTATGTCACAAAGTATCCTATTATATCCTACCCTGACAAATACTAGAGTACAAACCTATGTCACAAAGTATCCTATTATATCCTACCCTGACAAATACTAGAGTATACACCTATGTCAAAAATTATCCTTTTACAAAAAGAGACACACTAGACACAAAACACTCTATCCATTAAAAGAATTGGTTTTGTATGTTATGACATGCAATCATACTTTTCTTTTACATGCTCTTATCCTACACTATAGTATGCCAAAAGCTGGCATGCTACAATTAAACCCATACAAACTACATACTTAAATAAAGCCAAACATTTACACACTACTAGCTCTTGGAGCACCGCAAAAGAAATAATCTTTTCTTCTGATTATGTTAATATCTTGTTTAGTGACTTATCTAAGGTGAGGGGGGCTATTTTTGGGGAGGGGTTAATCTGGTAATTTTTGTGAGATGAATTTTAAGGGTACTTTTTGGGTCTCAAAATTGGAAGAAAAAAAATTTGAAAATTTTTCCGTAGGTGTGTAAAGATCGATTTGCACAAAAATTGGTAAGACCTAGAACTGATCCGTAAAAACCTTTTTAACTAAGAATTGCCCGCTGTATCCAAATCCGTTGAGAGCCTTAAAATAGAGCTTATATTTTTTCAAAAATGACCAAAGTTGGTGGCGCGGCTTTTTCTAGTTATTTCAAAAAAAAATTAGATTTGATTTTTTAGGTCAATTTTCAAGTTTTCTTTCGTAAAATCTAAAATTCAATATGGCTTTTTTAAAAATTAGGCCTAAAAGTGAATAGAACAGGTTTTTTTAATAAAAAAAATAAATTTTATATTTAAAAGAATTATTTTACGAGAAAAAAATCGAAATTTCTGGTCCTTTTTTTTAAAAAAATATTTTTGACATAGAAGGAATAATCCGATCATTATGAAAATTTTTGTGGATAATCCCTATACCAATTATGAAAATTTATGCTTGACTGGCCATTTATCCGATTTTCATCAATTTTTTTTAGGTTAAAATATAGTCAAGTTTTTTTTGCAAAGATGATACTTTTTGATTTCAAATTCGAATATTGAGGTCAATTTTCAAATAATTTTCATGTTTTTTTTGGGCCAAATCTATTGTTCAATGTGGGCTTTTTAAGGATCAGGCCTTAAAAGTAATAGAATACGCTTTTTTCTAATATCTTAAAGAAAATTTTTCTATGATTTTTGACATAGAAGCAATAGTCCGATCCTTATGAAAATTTTTGTGGATAATCCCTAATTACTATTACTATACTAATTATGGTTTTTTATGCTTGACTGTGATTGACCGTAATAAACTAATATATTTAAAATTAAAATATGAATTTCTAAACAATTGGGTAACTAAAATTTTAAAAATTGTGTAAACAAAACCAACCAAAACTTAAATTTTTTCCTATTTTTATTATTGATTCTCAAATGAAAATCATTACAATTTTATAACATGAACCACTTAATTAAATGAAATTTCTATAAAAAATATGGCTCATTATTGCTAAGCTACAAATGAACATAATATTAAAACCTTTATACAGTATCTATGCTAAAATGTTTAAAATTTGTAGGTAAAAAGTAAATTTAGTTGAGAATTTTGCATTCATACATCAAGGAAAGAGTACCATCATAGTGATAGATCATCTTTCTTTATGGAAAATATCTCATATTATACATACATTGCCATGATTATTGGACAAATAGTACCCCCCCCCCCTCCCTATACATCTAAGGTATCTGCACATAATATATATCTACCTATATATGTATGTATAGGGGGGGACAAATCTCTTATCAATCAGAAAATGGATGTTTACTGAATTCCGATGATTTATCAAGGTTAGTTGTCATCCTCCACTCACACCACTCATACAAATATGTAATATGTAAATATATATATGTACATATCATGGGCGTGCCAACAGAAGACGGCATTTGGGTAACCCCAACCACTAGTGCCCAGTTATGCACTTACATAGATTTCAGGGATGGGATGAAACATTTTGCAAAGTGTTCAAATTTCTACCCCTCTCCCTTTATAAACAAAGTATGATAAATGTATGTGTTTATAATGGATCCTAAGGGATAATACAATAAGTTGATGTATATCCCCAATGCTGATAATTCAAATTACCCCTTTTATGGATTACAATTATAGTAGTAAAGTTGTTCGTCTGATTTAATCAAAGTGTCCAAAGGTTTTAAGCCAATGAATAAGAAAACTAAAAGTAAGCACCAGTATAATTTACCAGGAAAAACAAGCGAACCAAGGAAATATATAAAATATCAAGAAAAGTCGAACAAACGGACTGACAAAGATGCTTATTTATCTAATAAATTATCTCAAGAATTCTACAACTTAATTTTATATAAAGGCTGAGAAATTAAATTTCCCCATAGAATTGAAATCTCCGATGTACCATTACTGTCATACAGACGGACAATGTGTGTTATAGAGCATTGGCTAACAATCTAAATAGTTTTCACAAATTTCAGCTTGATTTCAAGCTTTATAGAACATGTTTTGCTGATTAATGAAAAACTTACGAGTTTAATTCAAGATCCAGTCTAAACTTATGTTGGAAAGCTTTGATAAGTAGAGATGTTGTCCTGTAGTGCTTCTGATGCTAAAATAAAATAAAAATCATTCTATTATAAATTCATTTCTTTTATGATGATAATTTTTTAAAATTTGCTTTTGATAAAAAGTGCCAAGATAAGCCAGTTTGTTTTCTTGACAACACACATACATTCGAATACTATGGCAGACATTTAAAATATTTTTAATAGTTATTTCTCGCATCGTATTATAGTCAGCTTTCCACACCTTCGGCACCTCGGGGCTAAAAAACTGGTTTTAATCTTATGATTGTACATTTCAATATTCGTAGAAAGTTAGATATAATAATACGATGCTAGACATAGTTTTTTTGTATGGATGAGAACCGGTTCCTATCCACCTGATTCGAATGAATACGAGAAAAATATTTTCTCGTATTCAGTCGAAACTGATTAATATCTGGTGGATTAGAACCGGTTCTCATTCATACAAAAAAATTATGTCTAGCATCGTATCATATCCAGTTTTCTACAAATAAAAAAATGTACAATCAAAAGATTAAACCCAGTTTTTTATCCCTTGCCTTCGGAAAGCTGTTTATAATACGATGCGAGAAATACCTATTCCAATGCTTTTAGACAAGAAAATAAAAATCCAATGGTAATGGGCTAAAATAGGCCAAATTAAACAAAAGTGAAACTGAAACTTTACCTTTATTTATTTATTTCTAACAAATGAATTTTTTTTCAAAATTTTGTTCCACAAAGCAATAACGACTTGCCTAACATTTACGTTTTTTTTATACCTTTTCTTTAAATAAAACTTTAGTGGCCACTGGTCATCATAATTAACACTAATTACAGTGCCCTCCCTCCCTGCACAGTGTCACATGCATACCTATTATTAATTACAGTGCCCTCCCTCCCTGCACAGTGTCACATGCATATCATTAATTTCAATTGTTGGGTCTTATACGCTTTTGCTATGGTCGAGTCGAAATCCATCTGTTTCCTTTTTTCTACAGTTATTTAATTTATCATCAATTAAATTTTGTATGGTTATATTCTTAAATACTTGGAAGTACTTACATTATATAAAAATAAATTTCTATTTTTATATAAAAAAAAACAATTTCTTTTGAGGCAAAGTAATGGCGAAAACATTGAACTTCCGGTTAATGAAAATAAAGTTTATCTTTTCAATGTAAACACTTTCTATATATTTATAAATAGATATTCTACTAAAATGAATCACTTAAGGAAAATATTGAAAATAATTTAGTAAGAAGTATAAAAAGCTGGTTAACTGAAAGTAGATATTTTACTTTTCAATAAATTACCTAAATGAGAAAATGGGATATTATAAAAAATTGGTTCGTGCATTTAATCAATTTCTATTCTAGTTAAAAAAAATAAGATTGTTCAATATACTCATATTAAACAAGACAGCAGACGGGCATATATGCATATACGATTTTTTAATGAAAAAAAAAGAGTTTTGATACAGAATAGTATTCAATTTAGAAGAAATATAATATAAGAATGACCGAAGGAGGACCAATATAAATTTATTTAACGCATTAGAATAAAAAATATGATTGAAATTATAAAAAGTGTTAAAATGAAAAATGTCTATGCAAAATAGTAAATCTAAAACAACAAAAACAAGATATCAATAATTTGACGAGACAATATCATAAAGAAGTGTTGAATTTTAAACATTCTAATATCTTCTCAGACTACAGTTGTACTTAGGATGAAATTAGAAACAGAAAATAAAACTTTTAAAGCAAGTATATTTTATTTGTTATTTCCACTTTTGCTCTTGACATATTACGGTATTATTTTTAGAAAAATTCCTATTCTTTAATAGTTAGTAGCGAATGCACCCCTATTGTCTAGGGGCTCTATATTCGCGAGGGATATTGAAGGGCAGAAAAATAGCCTAAAACCTTACCCAGACTTAAAATATATTTAAATAAAATAGCCCAAAACCATCTCAGGATCTATAAGAAGCTTACTGTAAAGGAGAATCATATCGGTCCAGCAGTTGGCGAGATCCTTTGCTACAGACAAAAAAAAACTTACCGCTTTATATAATAGGATTTTTTTATTTTCTGTTGGGTAACCTATTGTTACCTATAAATGTAATTTTAAGAATCCCGTGATATGATTTTACTCAAAAAGTAAGAAATCTTCCTTCATACGTTTAGAAAGATTATTATTTAAATGCCTATTCTAATATTTATTCAGGAACTCTTCAACAATTAATAATAAAGATTTTATAGAAAAAAAATTGCTTTTAGCAACCTGTTTCTCATCTTTTGATATTTATTTTAAAATATCAATTATATTTTATCCGCGTTTAAAGTTTAGAAGAAATTTTTCTTGTTAATTGAGATATTTCATAGAAAGGTCAGTAAAGTTTTATATTGTGTAATACCTATTCAATATTGCCAGGCATTTTATATAAACTTTTAAATAGAGACAAACATAATCATTTTTACATTGAAACTTTTTAAAATTTAATTTTTTAATCTATCATTCTCCATAAATCGACAGACCAATAGATATAAATGTTAAGGGTATTTTTATTTTTCAGAAGAGTTTAAAAAAAACAGTTCTTTATCTTATATAGCAGCTAAAAAATATAAGGAACTCTTTCAGGCAAACGTAGTGACGAATATGGGTAGCAAAAGCAATGAGGTTTGATACAAATAGTATAAGATGTGATCACCTTAAAAAATGATATATAATCCACTTACCCTTTGTCCATACTTAGGATCTGTTCTACTGTTTATATCATTAGGACCATAGCTTCCCTAAAAATAAAAATATAATAACCTATGACATATTGGAAACTTTAAAGCTTTGAAATGTTTACAAATGCATGGAAGAAATAGTTTGTTCAAATTATTTCTGCAAAGCCATAATAATAATATATATTCCATAAAAATCATAAATATATTCATTACAACAAAGCTCTGCTTCAAATAAAAAAAACAATAAAAATAGATTTAGATTAAATACAAGGCCTCCAAGAACCTTAAAAATTAATAACAATTTTCAAATAAGGGAAAAGGAATGGATTTAATTTTTTTTAATTGTAGTATAATATTTTGTTGAATTCTCTATTTCATCATACAAGATTTGATTTCTTTGACATTATGAAAAAATTAATAAAACCTTATTCCAAAATCACGAAATTGTTTTCATGCATAATTTATGTAATATGGAAGAGACAAGAAATTATCTGTTCAATTGTTACCACAAAAAGACTTATATTACTTAATGAATAAATATGGTAAAATTAAAGAATACATATATGAAGGCCTACAAAGAATCAAAGTATTAAAGTTGTTAAAAGTCAATTAGAAATATAAAAATAGTTCCAGTATTTAAAAATAAAATTTGAAAATTTTACTCAAGATGGGAGGGGATTCTTTTGCTATTATACAACGTCCCTAGAAAATTGCACATAAATGGGCGTACGGTACCACCCCAAGAGATTTTTTACGGGAATAGTGAAAGAATTAAAAAAAATCTAAAACATGGAAAATATGTAAAAGATAGAAATGAACATGTCTAATGTTGATTTGTTAGAGGAGAAGTACATATAAAATGAAAGGATTGTTCTTGTAATGACATATAGAAGATCTAGTGAGAACAAAAAGTTTGAATGGTGTGCCAAATAATTCCTTCATACACTATTTATACATACAGTCAAATATATAACCTTACTTATAATTAGTAACAAATATGACAAAAAAACTTGCCATTTTCCATTTTTAAAAGCGAAGATTTCAACATTACGGGAGTGTACTTTTCTACATCTTCAATATCAAATTTAAACTTGTTAGAATCGTCTGTTCAATTTAAAACTTAAAATAGATTCCTGTAAAATTAAAGGCCTGCCTGCTATGTGTAGCATTCCTATAGTTATGATATATATGCCAGTACGTTCAGTTATGCGCAAATTGAAATTAAATTAAGACGTATAATGATTTTAAATACTGGTTTGAACCTAAAAAGCAATAAACTTCGAAACTTAATCATTGCTAATGTTTGTTTATCCCATCTTTGATTTTTCAGGCTTAGTCTTTTTAAAATGTGTTCATATTAAAATATTATCAAATAAATTATTAAAGCTGAAGCTGGCAAATTTTAAGTATAAATACAAAAAATATGTTTAGTTAAATATTTAGTTGTCTAAATGAAAAGAAACCATTGTTCATACTCTGTAAAAAATGTAATAAAATTTCTTTTAAATTTATATGATTTATAGTGATTTCATACATAAGTATGTATTTCTATATTTGCTAAGTCTTCAAATTGCACATCATTGCTAAAAAGTGAAAAAGTAAAACATTGGAACTTTTTAAAACTTTGCCTACTCAAACAAAATAATAATGTGTAAGAAAGAAAAAGTAAAATAAAAGTGCACTCTTCAATTCTTCAGCAATACCATCAATAGATAGAAATTTACCTTTGGATATCCACTGTCTATCTCACGTGTTGAGATACCCATTTTTTCTCGATGTCGAACCTAAACAAATGTATTTTAATAATATCTCAAATGGTTGGTTCGACTAGATCATTCTTTTAGAGCTGGCAATAGAACGAAATCAAAATATAAGAGGGCAATTATCATCAGTTTAAATATATTATAAAGAATATTTATTGTAGTTGTTCAGCTGCGTTACAAGGTTTAAGCATCTAACTTGTAAATTACTGTGTCCATCTGACTGTATGTAAGTGTGTAAGTATATGTGACTTAAGTAGGAAAGTATCATTTCTTTGAGTTCTTAGTACTTTTGGATATTGTCATCATTGTTCTGGTTTCGCTCATATTTGTAATGTTTGTTTGTTTATTTTCTAAAACCTCGTTCCCTTGAGATTATGTTAAAAGTATCTGGCAATAACTTACATTAATATCTACCAGAAATACCGCAATATTTGAAAATTTATAAAATTTACACAAAGTTCATCAATAAGTAAGCAGGGATGTAAGGATGGGACAATGGGCAATTAATTAAATTTTAGAGTTTTAACTCAACGATCTTCAAAACTTGAGTTATCTGAAAAAAAATTACTAAAATGTTGCTCAGGTAAATTTGGATAAGCGTAAATAAGTGACATCAGCTGAGGTAACCTTGTCATTATTATAATGCTGTGATTAGTCTGTCACAAAAATAGGGGTTTCATTACAGATAGAACAAGAGTCGGATTAGAATTGTTAATTACAAAAGTATCAAAGTACTTCAAAGAATTTTTTTAGAACCAAACAAAATTATCCATATTTTTTTTTCATATTGAACGGTATTAACTGCTTCTCTTTTTGATAATTTTGTTCAGTAAGCTTCGTCTGCTCGGAGTATACATTCTGTAACGGCATTCTGTGCTCTAGTGCCCCAAGTCTTTAAAATTGGCCAAAAAAGAAAAATTGAATTGGTTCTAGTACCAAAAGTATAAGCCCGTCAAAAAAATCATTTTGAATCCACCTCTTTATCCCTTATCAATGATTCAATAAGCCAGTATGTGATATAATGAAAAACCTAAAATCATTTTAGATTATTAAAGTAAGATGCTCTTAAGACTTCATATTCTTAGTTTTTGGGTTTCAATAAGAGTATTAACAAATCAAAGCATGTAAAGTAAAAAATGTTTTAATTTATTTCTTTATCATTAACTTAAAAGTTTAATGATTTTGCAATGTTCAGAAAGATACTAATTTAATAGATATTTCTAAAAAGTTTTAGAAAAGAATTTTTGGTATTACGGAAACTTTGTCTTTTTTACTGTATACGGTTAAGGTCATACAGTTGTAGCGAATATAGATATCAAACTTGATGATATCTGTATTAGTATGAATATACAACTTGATAATACCTGTATTAAATATACAACTTGATAATACCTGTATTAGATAAACAACTTGATAATACCTGTATTAGATAAACAACTTGATAATACCTGTATTAGATATACAACTTAATAATACCTGTATTAGATAAACAACTTGATAATACCTGTATTAGATAAACAACTTGATAATACCTGTATTGGGTATACAACTTGATAATATCTATCTCCGAGTCTTGTGAGAAGCTCCTGATTCTGTTTGTATTCTCGTAATAACCGTTCAACCTCATCTAATTACAAGAAAGGATGTTTTATCTACAAATTTAAACCATATTAAAAGATTTAAATCTTTTTCTTCAATTAATCATTAGCAATACTGACCATATTTAGCGCAGAAAGGACATAAATAGTGCAATTAAAAATATTTTTCTATTGAAGAGTCTGCCATTATAGACAGATGAAGAATCCCGGTGTTAGAGTAGCTGCACTTGAAACTATACTGATTGAGACCATGAGACACAAGAAATAGGCTGGTACAATAATCATTTCATATCTGACAGCAAACTATACCACGCTGGCCCACAATACAATCAAAACATATTGTCATGTCATCTAATAAAAGGGATCATTTTGGATCTTTTGTATACAAAATCATCTTAAAAACGACCATGAATGATATATATTTCATTTCAAGATTAAGAACTCTAGAACAAATCTCGACATAGAAAATGAAACATATTTATGAAATTAAACAAGAAATTATTTGAAGCAAAAGAAGATGTAACTAAGACAAAATTTCAATTAAAATAGAAGGGTAAAATAATTTTTCAAATATCAATATGTTAAAAATCTATTATCTGTTTTCTAATATTAAAAACTTGATAAAGTTTAAAAATTGTCTAGTTTCTAGTTGTGACGACCTTTACAAAGTTTATGCTGAATTTAATGGCCTAATTAGAATACTCTCTCGTTTATGCAAATTTTTTTACTTAGTGTAAACAACTAGATTTGATGTTTTTAAAATTTCAAACTAAATTTAATCTAACCAATGTCTCTTGGGACAAGGATAAAGCAAGATAATTTTTTGAATTGCCAGACATACATTATACAAGAATCTTTAAATAATAATTGTGTAGCTGGAACAGTCACAATTCAATCCATCATTTGAGCTGTCCTTGGACAATAAAGTTATGTACCTCGTGGAGATTCCTCTAGCTTCACATCATGCTGTTGAGATGTTGGACGGTAGAGTTGACACAACAACAACAACAATGAAACATATCCATCCATCCCGCTCACTCCTAAATATTAAAATTCATCTAATAAAGTAGCAAAAAAGAAAACAAATAGTCCATCAATTTGAATCATGAAATATTTATTATCTGTGGAGATTTAATAGGTTTAACGTCTTAATGTGGCCGTGATAAAGATAAAAAAGTTTTACAAAAAGTTAGTAATAAGCAAGACCATTAAAGTTGATTTTACAATCATCCTAACTCGTAGACTTTCAACTTTGGTAGGATTATTTTTAAAATCATATAAAGCATGAGTATTGTAAAATCTGTGAATTTAAATCAACATACTACTTCTCACTTCTTTTTGCCTTCCTTTTTTTACTATCTCTTCCTCTGATGTATATAAAACTTACGCGAAATCTTCACACCTTCAAATAAACCTTTTTACAAATATCACATTGGCAGATATTATTGCTTAGTAATGATCTTAAATTAGATTATTAAATTAGTAGAGAAAGATGATTTATTGTAAATTTAACCCGTGGCATGAATGTAAATGTTAACAATCAAGCTTTGTATTGAAGACTTCTCTTTATTTTCTGTCAATATAGGTTTTATATTTTTTTCCATTAAATTATTTTTATTTTTGTGCTCTAATTGCGTGCGCACCCATCTACTATCCACACAACCCAAAATTTACTTTAGTTAGGCAGTGAGTAGAAAACTTTTGACAACTTTACATCTTACACAATTCTCATTTTAATCTTATTAGACAGCTCAAGATTTAATTAGTTTGCCTATAATTGGCTAAAAATACTAAAATGTTACATAATTTAAAGAGTACCCAACGACTAACTTCTAAGAAAATTGTATTATAATCATTTTTATATCTCTTACCAATACCTGAATCTTTCCTCCCATTTTTTAAAATAAAAACGTATGTGTGATGATTAATCTTCTTTTAGAATAAGTGAAGTTTAGCAGGTTTATTAGAGGAAGCCTGCAGAGATGAAAACAGAAAAAATCAAATTAAGCATACAAAAGCTGCAAGTAATATTTATAAAATTAACAGTTATTATTAGTTAAAATAAAAAAAAAACAATTTTAAATAACATTTTTAGTATCACCTGTAAAAACTTCCTAATTTCTATTGGTTTAAAATAAAATAGATTTTTTTATTAAGAACTATTTCTAAGCGACATTTCTAAAAAATATAGGAATAAAACATAGTTCACTATTTGGGAATCTTAACTTTCATGCAAAAAAAACCAAAACATTAAAAATAACTGTAGCCTTATTAAAAACAAAAAAATATTACAAATTCTGTATTTTCATGTACATACTCTATATTCTAATATCTACTAAAATACAAAATTTATTAAAATTTTCAATTGGCACAAGTTTTGATTCCAGTTTAAAATTTGCATGAGATACTCTTTCATTCAACAATCCTGACATTTCAACCAAAGCCTGGATTTTATTTCGATGTTAAATCACGTCTGCTAAAGAACTTGATTTTCTTGGATTTCAAACATGGATTAACAGATTCATTCATTACAACAGCAACAAAAATACACTTCTACATGATTATTCAATGGATTTTATGAAAATATAAATGTAACTTTGAAATGTTAAATTAATCTTTAGGTATCATATTTTCGCGGACTTGATAGAACAACTTTATATCTGGATGAGTCGATAGAAGTATATTATAATATACATTTATATTTTAGACCTGTTCAAAACTTAAACTTTTCCATTTCAAATTTATTAAATATTTTATTTTTTGCCCTTTTTTGTACAGCACTACCGCCTACGACCATAGATCCGCTGGGAACACTTAAAAGAGGTGAGTGAGGGGAGGGGGGGGGGGGGCGAACCCAATTTTTTTTAATTTTTATTTTTAAAAAAAAAAAAAAAAAAAGTACGTACCAAAAAAAAATTTTTTTTTTAGGCAAAAAAAAA
>LS052811.1:0-12229 GCA_900241095.1 Acartia tonsa | reverse complement strand
GGGTTGGGCACCCCCCACCCCCCAAAAAAAGATTTTCCATCCCCCAAAAAGTTTTTTTACTTTTAAAAATAAATCTAAAATAAGAAATTGGGTTATTAAATTCGACTCCCCCTCCTCAAGTGCCTCTAGAGGTCTCTAGGGGCGTAGCCGCTAGTTAGTATCTAATTCATTACTTGCTTTCTTCATAAGTTTTATTGTTACTGTAAAATAATGTTTATGAAGACAAACTGAATGATCTTGTTGATGAGAGTGACCCAGACCTGGATCTTCCCAACATAGTCCATGCCTTCCAGACTGCTGAGAGAATCAGGTAAACATTTTATATCTTGCTATCCTTCAAAGTGTTTAGCGATCACTAAAATACCTCCTCTTACTTTTAAATACACTAGCGGTTTCGCCCCTAGCCTCTAGGGGTTTGCCCAATAAGGTAATTTTTGAAAATAAAATAAAAATTCTGGTGCTGCGCCCATAATTTATGTGAAGTAGTTTCCCCAGAATTTTTTTTGGGGGGGGGAGAATTTTCATTTTTTGGGGGGTTTAGGGTTGTCCCACCCCCCAAGAAAATAGCTTAAAACCACCACAGGACCAATAGTTACCGAGATCCTAATGGACAGACGGACAGACAGACGGACGGACAGACATCGTTCTACTTTGTATTATTGATTACAAACAATAAGAGGGAGGGGGAGGGAATTTTTTTCTTTATGCCTAATCGATAGGGGTTCCTTTACCTGAGGGGCTACTCTCTAACCCCTACAACCCGTAGCATAAGGTAAAAAAATAGCACATGAAAATTATCTAATAAATGTTAAATATCTTAATTTTGCTCTTATTGCTTCTTTTTAGTCCAATTAAATATGATTTCTATTTTCTTACCGGAAATAGAGTAAGCTTGTTACTGTTGATAAACTTTTAAAATTAGATTAGGTATAGTGAACTTTACTCCAATTTGCAACATTTTATCAGGGCTGATTACCCTGAAGACGATTGGTTCCAGCTAGTTGGTCTTATTCATGATCTGGGCAAAATTATGGCCTTCTATGATGAACCACAATGGGCCGTTGTGGGGGATACCTTCCCCACAGGTTGTATGCCTCAGGTAAACCTTCCCCACAGGTTTTATGCCTCAGGTAAAACTAATTTTTTTGAAATTACAACATAAACTACTTAACATCTATGAACCACAACTACATCCACTGCAATAACTATCCAAGCGGCTGACAAAAGGATTACTATCAGCCGTATGGTATATTAACTACCCTAAGCCTCAATCATTTTAAGCCACCACTAGCCGCATATATCAAATTCTTATTCATCCACCCAAAGTAACAATCGTAACCTTGCATCTGCTGCTGATTTCAAGCTGCGTGGCTGCCAACCCCTTGCCAAACATTCACGATTAATTGGGACAATATAAACCTTGCTTATGTTATCTAGGCTTCTATTGTGTACGGTATGGACAGCTTCGGAACTAACAAGGACCTCAAAGACCCAAGGTAATGAAACAGAATTTTTAACATGGCTTTAAAATTAAACAAAAAAAATTGCTTTTAAGCACTATACTATAGGAAAATTATATAGAGATTCAGATAAAATAATTCTTTTGAAAATTTCCTAATAGAATTAAGTTTGTAGATACAACACCAAACTTGGAATGTATAGTCAAAACTGTGGCTTGGATAATGTTCTTATGTCTTGGGGACATGATGAATACCTGTACCAGGTTTGATTTTATTGGATAAGGAGAATTAAGGCTGAAGGCAGAATGTATAACTTATATTCAGTAACATTTTAAAGTCACCTCCCTTTTTTCCCTCAGTTCAAATTTAATAATTTTTCAAGGGTTTTTCCTAATATTAAAACATACATATACTGGAAGTATATGCCTTTATTTAGTTCTATAATTCTGTAATTAATACAGTTTTTCTTCAAACTTTTATTATTCATATCTTCTTGTTACTGCGCTACTTATAAACATAACCATCCTTGTTAAGGTTGTAAAGAACCACACCAAGAAGGTTGGAACAAGCATCCCTGAGGGAGGACTATATGCTATCAGGTAAAGAACCACACAAAGAATGCTGGAACAAGCATCCCTGAGGGAGGACTATATGCTATCAGGTAAAGAACCACACCAAGAATGCTGGAACAAGCATCCCTGAGGGAGGACTATATGCTATCAGGTAAAGAACCACACCAAGAATGCTGGAACAAGCATCCCTGAGGGAGGACTATATGCTATCAGGTAAAGAACCACACCAAGAATGCTGGAACAAGCATCCCTGAGGGAGGACTATATGCTATCAGGTAAAGAACCACACCAAGAATGCTGGAACAAGCATCCCTGAGGGAGGACTATATGCTATCAGGTAAAGAACCACACCAAGAATGCTGGCACTAGCATCCTTGAGGAAGGACTTTATTCTATCATAACATCTGAATATATTTTTTATTTTATTTCATTAATTAAGAGACACAACCACAATTCTATCAGTGGAATACTGGAGGTGACTATGAATACTTGATCCATACTTGTTTAGGTTCCATTCCTTCTATCCGTGGCATACTGGAGGTGACTATGAATACTTGATCAATATTTGTTTAGGTTCCATTCCTTCTATCCGTGGCATACTGGAGGTGACTATGAATACTTGATCAATACTTGTTTAGGTTCCATTCCTTCTATCCGTGGCATACTGGAGGTGACTATGAATACTTGATCAATGATCATGATAAGAAGATGAAGGAGTGGGTTCTGCGCTTTCAGTAAGTATTTTTGTCAATATTTGAATAAATTGGCCCAATGTGCCCCTAGATGTGGAAGGGAGGTGTAATGATAGCAGACCCTTTCACTTTTAATTTAGTTTTGAAAAGAAAAGGTTAAAATATTTGAATATAGAAGATGGTTATATTTGTTAAGAGATGGCTGGTTTTAAATTTTTGTTCTCCAAAAAATATCACTTCATAGACAAAAACTTTATTGTTATATTTGTGTAATAAACAATCTAAGAACCCTTAAATGTAAAGTGGCATTTAAACTTAAAGAAAATGGGTTGAACGAGTTCCAGGAAGATTTTTCTAATAATTAGTTACAGAATGGTTACGTCAGTCTGATGTACAATTAATCTAATTTTCAAATGAATGTTTTTTTCCAGGAACTCTTTTCTTATTTTATAGTTTTCTAAATTTTATTAACACACCCTTTAAAATTGTCTTCAAATTTTTTGGATAAATCTGGATTTCAGTGCTTTTCAACAAAAACTTTTAAATTGAATTAATTGCTCATTGTCCCCTCCCTTACTCCCTGGTTCTTTACTCTTTTACTCACTTTGTCCAACGGTATGCATAAAAGTCTGTCCATTAATTTTGAGCTTCGTCAAAAAGGATGTTGTCATCCTTTTTTTTCTAAAATTTGATAGATCTTTATATCTGTTCCTATCAAATATTAAAACTTTTTCTTTTTCAGGAAGTACGACCTGTACACAAAATCCGCCAGTATTCCCGATGTGGAAGCTTTGAAGCCCTATTATCAAACTCTTATTGACAAATACCTCCCTGGGCTTGTGGCCTTCTAAGAATATAAGCAATTAAGGGATCATCGGAAAAAGAAATATTTTAATACTGCAAAAATGTTTATATGCTATTACATTAAAATCAAGAATATCTTTGATTAATCTGCTATGACATGTGTTTTGTTTACATTTACTATATTATTTTGCTTAATATTAAATTATTTGTTTTTCGGAATTACATTGAAATCCCTTTAAGAAACTGTACTATATTAAAATTTATACTAATAAACATTTATCTATTAGTTTTATATTAATCAAGGTACAATATGCTTGTATTATATTAATACATTTTGTTCAGCATTATTCTTGTATATTTTTTATTTTGAATATACATTTAAGTTTTAACACGCAAATCGTGTTCCATAGGCCGGGGTTTGCATCCCTCACTATAACTGTCTGTCTATGGTAATTTTTTCTTGAGGACATGTCTCTTAGAGGAGAGTGGGGTTGAAGACACCCACGTCCTGGCCAAATAGTTTAGAACCATTATACTTTACTAAATAAGGTGATACGATCGATCAAGCAGTTTACGAGATCTTTGAAGACATATAACTTTAAAAAATTTTTAGAGCAAAAAGGATGAAGAAGGGTCTATCCTTTCTGAACATGAATTTAGGGGTTAATATGTATAAATATCCTAAACTTACAACCAAAGCAATACTCCTACTTTAAATATACAACAACACATTCCTCGAAAATAGTCCCTTTCGTGCCAACGCCTCTTAAGGGGCGATTCATGGTATTTTTAAAATGGCTTTTGATAAGTTATTTTAGGTTATATTGGGTTAGGTGATTGCCCCAGAGGGTTAGGTAATTTGCCCCGCAGGGGCTAGAAGTAGGAGAAAAGCTACTGTGAAAAAAAAGAAGGAATGCTCCTTAAGGGGCGTTACCACGAAAGGAACTATATCCCATTCCTCTAAATACAATTAAAAATTGAAAAAGATAAAATAAAATTTAGAACAAGATTTACAATATACGACTGAATTCAGACTTTTAAAGATAATCAGATAAAGGAAGGAATTCTATTTTTACATGCATTATATATTAGCTTTACTAAAAAAATATTTGATTTGTTGGTTCTACTTAGGGAGGAAGGGGATATTGAACAGTAAAGTACACTGGTTTCCAAACTTTTATAACTACGTTATCTTATTCATTGGCTCAAAAATTAATTACTTTTAATTGAATTTTGATTAATTCCAAATTTGTAGTGTCCAAACTTTCCAACCAATAATTTTATTTTAAATAAGGGATATTTTTGTTTATTATCATCAGGTTAGTAAATCAATTTATTTATTGTATTTTCCCTCAAGATTCTTGAGTTAAACTAAATTTAAAAACATACTTAATTCCTTATTTTATAAAATGTAGCAACTAAGACGACATTTACTCTGTCTGCAAAATATTGTAATAACAACAAAAATCAGCTGATATTGTAAACATTACAGAAAAAAGGAGGCGGTGTAAATAATTAAATTATTTTGTACTTTTAAAAAGAAAATTATTAGAATCTAATATAAATTGATATATTGAATTATATTTTATTGTGTTTTAGATGTAAAAAGCTATCAAAATGGAGCGGCTTGGACTTTTGGTTATTTATTTATTTTCAATTTTAAGCCTAACATATGGACAAGGGAAGAGTGTAGGTACGTAAAATAATTTTTTTGATTTATAAAAAATGAAGGAAATTGCTATATGATATAACTAGAGGCTCTGCCCTTAGATTCCTAGGGCTCTGTTATCAAAATGTAGATAGGGAGGCCGGCTGAAATAACCATTTAAATAGTAAGACTTAAATTAAAATAAATATAACCCCATCTCGGTATACCTATGTATTCATGCGTGGCTTCTCTAAAATTAAGACATCAATAGATTGAGGGGTTAACGAGCTTTTATCGTTTGAAAAAGAAGTTAATTAAAAACCTCATTATAACTTTTCATCAGCGTTGCGGAGCCGTTTGATTAGTTTTGGTGCGGCTCCAGCTCCGGATTTGGCCGGCTCCGTCTCCGATCTAAAATCAAGAAAAACTCTACATATTTTTTAACTTTTGAAAGTTTTAAAAGTTCATTTTTTGATAAATATGGACTTGAAAAAAACTTAAAAGGGGCATTTGCAAACGACAACACAGAGTTACCAAATTATAATTTATAATAAATCTCTTTTTTTAGCTAACCCGGAAACGGAGCCGTTTTTTAACGAAAATAACGGCTCAGCTCTGGCATCACAACGCTGCTTTTCATACATAGTCAATAAAGCATTATTAAATAAATCACTCGTTCTTTTAGCTGTTTAATCTTACTAGTTGCTTAGACCTTAGCGCATATGTATTTGAAAAAGAAAGAAGACTTAATATAAATAAATAAATTAGCCTGATTCCATCTGAATTCTAAGGATCCAAGGTGAAATGGTTACATAGTGATATCATAATGGACAAATAGAAAACATATTTATTACATATAATATAATAATTTTCGCATTAATATATTTTATATAATTATGTTTTGTGCTTAGGAGTTCCAACAGATGAAAATTGTCCAATATTAGATGGAATTCATGTCTCAGTTTTAAGAAGAATTTTTGGAGCAGGTTGGTTCAGTATACTAGATTCTAATGAATGTTTCTTTCAATGCAACTCTGTCTACAATGTGTGCTAACATCTCTGCACGAGTCAAAATCTACGAAAATTCTACACTTGTAATTATAAACTAATAGAATTATGAAAAAAGATATCTAGATAGATAAATTCTTCAGGTACAAATTACCTAAAAAATAATTCAAAATTGGTCAACTCTAAGTCCACGGAAAAGTACGGAAAGTGCATGAAGTAATTTTTAGCTGTAGTGCTTTAAAATTCTGTTCATTTTTTTATATTGACAAGGGCCTTTAAAATGTCACTAAAAGCAAGTTAATCCAAAGACTTTTACCTTATTAGGTAACTTACATTAATTTTGAAAATGATAAAGGTCATTTTTTTAGGATTCCACAAACATATCCTGTCAGAATTTGAGCTTATGTTGACTTCAACAATTCTTCCTGAACGATGTCACGTTATAGGTATTGTATTTTATTATTATTGTAAATAAAATATAAAAACTTAGTTGTGCCGTTCTAATTTAAATTTGACGATGGAGATTTTGAGACATATTATTTTACAAACATATTGATGCACTTTCTTAAAATTACTAGGTACCTACCAAAACTGGCCTTAATAAATGTAAAACTGGCCTTATTAAATGTTTATCAGAATTTCACCACCCATTATGCAAGGGTTTATTAGTTAATTAGAGACAATATTGTGGGATACCTGCCATCCAGGGTGTCGGAGCCGTATAATTTTGATGCGGCTCCGGCTCATGCTCCGGCTCCGGCTCCTACCTTAAAATTAATATATCATTTTTTGTTCATTATTGAATTTGATAAAATAAAATAAATAATATAAAATATTTTGCTTTTATTTGATTAAAGCTATATAAAAGTAGAAGGATGTGTGTCTATTTGTTAAATAACAATAGTTTTTCAGTTTATTATATGGAAAGAGACCGTTGCCAAATTATAATATTACTTTAAAAAATCACTTTTAGCTAATCTGGAGCCGGAGCCGTTTTTAACAAAAATACGACTCCGGCTCCACCAAAAATGTTGCTGCTCCCGGCTCCGAAACACTGGTGTAAGTAAAGTGTAAACACTGTATAGCGAAAATCTGCGAACCGCTGAAAATATAGGTTTCTCTATATATTAAAGTTAAACTTTCCTGAAAAGATTTATAACTATTTTGGGGGAGGATACCTCCACCTTCCAAAGAGAAAACGCGCCTGGAACTAAAATCTCATCAAAAAATTTGCTTTACTTTTCTTTTTAAAACTAAATGTTAAGTGGCTTCCTCCTTTAAGGTTCCCAAAAGACGTCTAGGGGCCAACATATTTTAAAAAAAAAAACACACATTAAAGTTAAGTTTTCTGTTATTTTCCTGGGTGATGGGGGCACTGAATTGTTGAATAAATGTGGGTAAAGTTCCTAACTTGCTGGGGTACACAAAATCAAATAAACTCCATAACTCCTGAAAATAAATAACATGAAAAGCCAACATGTTTTCACCAAGTTTTTTTTGAAAAGGTTGCTAAATATTTTTTTGTGGGGGGAGAAAACTACATTTTGGTGAATGCAATGTCAAAAATTCACAGGATTTGAAATGATAAATAAAATGAACTATGGCGCGTAGAGACATTTCTTTTGAAAATGATTCAAATATTTTTGAGAATGGCACCCTCATCCTGATTCCTCAACTTATGTTAAAAATTGACGAAAAGCCTACCTTTAGATTATTTTGTAGTGGAGAACCAGAAAGAATGATGCGATGTGGGGTAGTTATTTGCTTTACTGCTAAGGTAACCTAAAAAAAACTCATATCAATGTTAAAAATATTAAAGTCTCCACTCCAAAATAAGAAATGCCTACCCTATCTTGTAGTATCAAAAGAAAAAGGGATTATTTTTTTCTATTCTTTACGTGAAATAAATGAGCACTACGTCCTTAAATCTTAAATTAATATAATACATAATATTAGACTAACAATTCTTAATAAGGTACTCATTTTCAGCCTTACTACCCTGCGTAATTATGATAGATATTCATTAAAAAGGTTAATAAGTGTCTTAAAAAACGAATGGGAGTTGTCCTACCTGTGCATCTGGATTTCTTATCTTGTGCCCTTCATCAAGAATACAGTAGCCCCAATTTAGTTCAGATAATAACTCCTATTGGCAACTAAGTTGGAAAATGTAGAAATATTATTAAAATAACATGAAAAACTTATTTTTTTTATCTCTAAATCACAGAGACTAATCTTAAATATGTGGAGATATATAATTTCTCTAAATTGATATTAAATACACGGGTATTGTGACAACGAAATATTTATCGTTAATTTAGGATGCTAATATAGTCCTCAGATATTGGGCAATATTTTCCTATATGGAAAAGGGAGATATCGTTGTATTAGCCAGCTGGGATAAAGATCCTATGAGTGTCTTATTCATTCAACTAAACTATTTTTTATAAACATTAGTAATCTTGTATTTAAATCCGCCAATAAACACAATACAATAATTTTACTTCACAAAGTTATAGATTAGTTGAAATGTGAATAAATCTAATAAACTTCAACTTAACATTCCTTGTAAGTGATGACAGACTGGTAGGACATCACAAGGATGCCATTGTGAAAATTTATGGAGCGAATCAGGTGTGTGCGGGATCCTGAAATTTTAACAAGATTATTTTTTATTAAAAACTATGTATTTTGAGTTGATAAAAGGCAACTGTCCCTTCATGCAGAGAAGCAGGGGTTTAAAGGGGCAAGACAATTGCCATTAAATTGATGTAGATTGTATAACCCCAATAATGATACACAAAATAAACACTTCTGTAAATTAAAATTAGTTGTAGAAACGTGAGAACACTCATCTTGATGAATAAAACAATCAAAATTTACAAACTCACTAAAGATGTTACCTAAGCAAACAAATAATAAAATTTTTGGGACTTGTGTAATAAACAGCCTATTGCCCCCTCTCTTCTCTCCGATAGAAATTAATGTAAATTATCTTAACCACAATTATCTTTTATATGTAGCTTTTCTATACCTGTGTATGTACCAGAAGCATGGAGCATACCAACCCTGAACGGGGGCCACCAGGTGTGCAGTTCATGCACCCAATTCTGTAGCAGGGTTGTCGGGGCCACAATCATGGTGGCACCTTGCCCACTCTTAGATTTGGTGTAGGACAACGAGGCTAGGAAAGCAATAACCTTAACAGAAATTAATTAGGGATAAGGGGTTTGGTCAATAAATAATAAAATAATTTCCTTGGGCTAATATCATGTTTATTAAATTTAAGTTTATCTAGATATTAAATTGCGGAAAAAATTGACATTTTAAAGGGGTAGTTTCACTAAATGCATTTGAACTTAATTTAGTGAACCGCATATTTTTTCCTAGTTAATGGGTTAAACTACATTTATATAGCATATATTTAAAATAAATTCAATTTTCTACCACGTAGTTTTTTAAAATATCAAGACTTGAAAATTGTCTTTTTGTGATATATGCAATTTAAAACCATTTAACCAGGATAAAATATGTGGTTCACTAAATTAAGTTCAAATGCATTTCGTGAAACTACCCCTTTAGAAAGATTTTTTATTTTATGATTTTGAAAAAAATAGGACGTTTTACTAGAGAGATGTCCTTTTAGGAGGTTTGTCCTTTAGGAGGTTTGTCCCTTAAGGAGGTTTAGGACGTTTGTTTGCCGGTATACCTATAAAAACAAACAGTTGTAATATAAAAATAATACAACATCGAAAAAATTATTTTTAGTTTTGAATGTTTCATTGAAATACACAACAGTTTTAAATTGATAAAATGTGTAACATTATAAAACAAATGTTTTTGTTAATTTACAACAATTTTTTGTTGTCTTGATGCAAAACCAAAACAACAAATTAATTTTTTTAAGTGAAGCTTTTCTATACTTTTAAGGGTATGTCCATTTGTGCGCCACTTTAGGAACATTAGAAATGTACTATTGTTTTCTAACTTTTCATGGTGCTTTTTTGCTCTTTAACAACAAATTCTTATATAACATAATCATCTTAATTATATTTGTCAGTGTATGTTTGTCTGTCTTATTTGTTGAGCTTTGCTTTTATGGATGTTGTCATCCTTGTTTTACATTAAAGCATATAAATCACATTAACTTATAACTAATGATGGTAGAAACTGTTCTTTTCATTGATCTATAACCATTTACCATATTATATAATTTATCATATTATGCTAAAACACTTTCTTTGACACAATTTGATAATAAAGTGTTTCCTTGCCTTTTAGGATGTACCCACAGGGACAAGGGAATGATATTCTGACAAACAATTCAAAAGGAAAATTTCCCCACAACCCCCTTTCCCTTTTCCTCCCCTTCTTACCCACCCTTCTTCAGTTAAACAAAAAAACAAAATGTACCCTCGGATTCTTTAAAAGGTTTCGTGATTTTTTTTGTAGAATTGATTGTTAGACTGGCTACCCCTGGATGTACCTAAACCCATAACTCTAAAATAATACCCCTCTTACTATATTTCATTCCTCTTGACTTTAGTTTAAGAGGGTTGTCGAATTTTTCAGGTGAGCTTTGCACACAACCCTGGTAAAACCCTATGCATGCCACTGCATTTTCCTATCATTTTATCAAAATTATCTATTTGGAAATAAAACCAGATGAAAAATTTTATGTTTAATTGATAAATTATAATGATAATTGAAGAATGGTTCCTTGTTAGAACAGATGAGCCAAGAGTAAATATTAGAGGACTGCTCACTGCATGGGTTAGGTCTTGTAGCAAACTTATCCAGAACTGTCGATGCTCTAAAATTAAACATATGTTATGATACCCAGGTTCACAGTTGTACCCCTATAAAATCCTAATCGTAGAACCACTATGTGTACAACAGATGACCTTAGAGTAAATATTAGAGGACTGCTCACTGCGTCTTACAGCAAAATTATCCAAAACTGTCAATGCTCTAAAATAAAACATCTGTTAGATACCAGGTTCAATAGTACACCTATAAAGTTCTAATTGTAGACCAACTATATGAACAACAGATGATCCTAGAAGAAATATTAGAGGACTGCTCACTGCATGGGTTAGGTCTTGGAGCAAACTTATCCAAAACTGACGATGCTCTAAAATCTAATAGATACCCAGGTATGAAATTTGGCAGACCCCAGTTTTATTATGGTACTTTCATACACTGTTTGTCTGCTTGAGTATTTTTTTGTTGCTGGAATTGGACATAAGGAGTAAGAGTAAATTTGCAAAATCTGCAAAACATCTAGACAATCAATACCTCAAATTTGTAATATAGACATTTTTATTATTAAATAAAATTGTAACATCTATAAGAATAATGATTTTAAACTTCTCACCTATTTGTTTTGGGTCCATGGTAAAGTTAAAGTAGTAGAGAGCTATTCCAATAAGTATGGTGTAACAGAAATGAAAAATACCTAAAAATTAAATATGAAATGATTATATTGTAGTTTGTAGAATGCCACTAAAAAGTTATCCTAAAAACTACCAGCAGATAATAAAGTCCAATGTAAACAAAATTAAAAACAAGTTTTTTGTTTGTTTGTTATTATTCTTAGTAAGGTTTAAAGTTTGAACTCTACTGTGATACTTATGTGACAACTCTAATCAACCCCTTGTGCAATCTAAAAACAAACCCCAAATTAATAAAAATATACCAGCTCTAACTGAAATAATATTCTGCTTCCTTTTCTCCTTCCGTTGACCACCTGTAATATAAAATTTTGTATTACTTTGATTTTGGATGGCTACTGAGGCCCTTTTTATTAATAGATTAAATCCTTTTTTAAGGATAGTTGCATAGTTGTTCCTTAAAAGTCAGAAAAATTTGTAATTATATGTATCTTACACACAATTAAAATAAACTTATATTAAGGGGGTGGGGTTTTTTAAACCCCCCTCCTCGGAATAGAATACCTGCCAGGGCCACATTCTGTTTGGTCTGCCCATGCAAAAACAAAAATATCCTGAAAATGATAATGGTAGCATTTATTCATTAATGCCT
>LS052802.1:9236-26646 GCA_900241095.1 Acartia tonsa | reverse complement strand
AAAAAAAGTTTTTAAAACAACTACTGCTTTCATGTGTTAGAGGTAATATACATTTTACATCAAAGGCTATTTTAAAGTCAAATTATCACACATTTTTAGTCAAATTCTTAAAAATTCTATAATCCGGAAGAAGGAGCAGATACTATTTAGCTAAAACCAGTTTTGATTTTGTAAATATGTATATTTATAGGATCCATTGACCGCTTGTTGCGTGTTGGTCTTAAATCCGCTAAACTGTCGAGGAAAAGTGTGAAAATTCTGTATCAATTACAGCAATTTGATATACACAATTTTATATATTAAAGCCATTTTCAGATAAAACTTTTTCAGTTTATCTATTGAAGTTTTATTTATAGAATTTGTGATAAAAACATAATATAGTAAAATATTGCTTCAGTTAGCAATATGCCTAATACATCCAACCACATTCTCCACTGCTCTTTAAATAGTCTGTTTGTCTGTCTGCGGATTTTTATTAATAACCCATCTCAATTAATCCTTTAGTTTATTTTATACTTTATAAATCTCGTTTAAGCCATTATTTTAATAGCAAAAAAAAATATTTTGCAGTATTACGAAAGGTTTTGTGATTTTTTTTATTGTATTTCTATAATTTTCCGTAACTCTATATCTTTATACGAGCGGATACGCCCCTAAAGGCCTCTAGGGGAAGTCGACCCTTAATTTTTTTTTGTGGAAGGGTTTTCTAGGTGTTATTTCTCTTGGGATGGTGTCCACCATCCCCAAAATAGTTAAAAACCTTCCATGGGTCTATAAGAAGATACTCTGTAAAGGAGACCCTTTTCGCTTCAGCGGTTAGCGAGATCCTTCGCTACAGACAAAAAAAGCTTTCTTCTTTATATAATAGGATAGACTACTGTTTTTAAGCCTTAAAACTCACATATTTTACGGAATTTTAGCCCAACCAACCCCCCACCCTTTGTAAAAATTAATAAAAATATTCGTTTACCTCAACGTTTTCAGCAATCCAATTTTGTTTCTTCTCCCTCAATCTATAATAATACAGTGTGTCATATTTACGAAATTACGAAACCAAAATGTGACTTTCAGCCGTTATTGGGAGGCAACACTTTAAATTGGCGACTTTTTTATCTGCCCTCAAATATTATTTTAGATTTATTTCGATTGTTGGCTATACCTTATTCCTATAACAGTTGGGGAGTTGAATCCATTTTTATAGAAGCAGAAATATATTCTATGATTACGGTTTTGACGTAATCTAAAATACGTAATCTATCATTCCACTTTCCCCTCTCTTGGTGATGATATCATCAATGCCGATACGATTTTTGAAATGTACCATTCCATTTTCAATAGAGGCAAAACAGGAATGGTACATTTATGTTTACATATCAGAGTATTCATAAACATTGATTTCCTTATCTAAATCAATATAATAGTAATGGTTTATTCTAGTTGTTATTTTTATTTTACATAAAAAAATTTTAATTATAAATAGTACTTTATACATTCCTACAATTAACATAATTTAAAAATAGTATGTATTATTTAAATTATGTCGATGCTATAAGTGTAAACCACCATTCCAGTTTCGCCTATCTTGAAAGTGTAATGGTACATTTCAAAAATCATACACGCATTGATTATATCATCACCAAGAAAAGCAAAATTGGAATGGTAGATTACAAAAATCATATCAGCGTTGATGATAACATCACCAAGAGAGGGGAAAGTGGAATGGTAGAATACGTTTTTTAGAGGGTCAAAACTGTAATCATAGATTATATTTCTGCTTCTATAAAAATGGATTAAACTACCCAACTGTATAAATATTCAGAAAGAAACATATTAAACCCAAACACATTGTATTCAGATTAATCTTTGAGAGTTTTCTAAACTTTTAGTTGAAATGCATTGTATGGACTATATCGTCAAAAAAATGCGTTTTAATGTTAACATAAGCATGTAATTTTAATATCATTATAGTTCAATATTATCTCAGTCATGACCACTTTTAATTAAACCATTAAGTCGACGTTGATATAATCAGATTATTTTCTCAATAATAGCATAACAAAATTATATCAGCTGGAACCACTTTTTAAAAAATCCATATATAGTCGAAAAAATACTAAATATTTCATATTAATAGAACGTCAACAGTTTTAACAGGGTTATATTCTTCTAAGTGTTTCCTGTAAGTAGTAAGGTTTTTTTGTCTATAACTTAAGATTATGATTGCTTCCGAACCGATTGAGTTCTTCCTTTTAGGGAAGTTTCACATATATCTAGGGGTAGTTTTAGGCTATTTTATTTATAGATGTAATTTTCTGATGGTTGTGCCTAGATGTGTACCTAGACGCTAGGTACACAGCCGCTAGTACTTGCATATTGTGTATACAAATTCTAGAAAATCTTCACTACCAATAAAAGTGTGAATGATTCTAAATCTTATTTTTCCAGCAGAGAAAGAAAACATTCCTCGATAAATAAGAGAACAGAGATTGGTATTATGGAAAACAATTGGCAAAAAGAACATTACTGCATACTGCATTTCAATATTATTTTCTGGGTATGACACTCTTAACATAAGTTTTGACACTCTACAAGGAAAAAAGTTCAATCTAACTTCTGAATTTAAAGCTTCGCTTATAGGATGTAGTCATCCTTGTGTTGTCAAGATTTTTCCTAGACAAATCCAAATATGGCTATTCTTTACACAATTTAATTTTTTCATTCTTATCCTATATTTAACTTTTATTACACAATAGTATATAAAATCTTATGTAATATTTAGGATCATTTGTTTAAAGAGTTGAAAATAAACATGTTATTCAAAATATCAAAAAACAAACAATTCTAAAAACTTGTATTTTTAAAAGCATTTTTAGATCGACTTTTCAAAAGCATTTGATACATCTGAACATTAATTGATAAACCAGCAAGAACCATACAGTCCAGTAAAGTTAACGTACACATACATTACAGATATCCGGCTGATTTATAATGCCGGATATCAAGTATTCAGGTTTATATTGGCACACTAGAAACGAAATTTTGTAAAAATCTTTAAAATTAAGATGGAACAAAAGCTTTAAAACGGTCTTTTTGCAGTTTTTAAAAAGTTTGTACCATCTCAATTTTAAAGATTTTCACAAAATTTCAATTCTAGTGTGTCAATATAAACCTAAATACCGGATATCCAGCATTTTAAATCAGCCAGATATACGTATCCGTCCAATCTGGCCCAACCCTATTATTAAGGTATGAAATTTGGCAATTTTTACTTTGGAAAATTACTTGCTGCACCTTTGTCCTTAATATGTTATAATTGAGACTGCCCCCATTTTTTTTTGGTAAATTTCAGGTTTATATCGACACACTAGAATTGAAATTTTGTAAAAATCTTTAAAATTGAGATGGTACAAGAGCTTTAAAAACAGGTCTTTTTGCAAATTTTAAAAATTTTGCAGTGCTTGTACCATCGCAATTTTTGCATTACAGAAAAACTATTTTGCATGGGTCATTATTTTGCATAAATCAACCATATTATGGCTGGGGGCAAAAATTTTAACAAAATTTTTCTAAAACGGGACGGGGTAATGTACAGATATACCTCAGGTAAATAGAATATGGACGCTATCCCATTTTCTATCAATAAGCCCACCCCCTATTTTTAAAATAAATTTGATATAGGTGTAGGGGAGTAGGTGTGTCGTTAGGGTTCTAGCCCTACGGGGTTACCAAATACAACCTAACCTTACCTGACCTAAAGCAATAAAAAATCATATGAAAATCCCCCCCTACCCATTATTTCAATTATTTGCAAAAAATTTTATTGGAGGGGGATTCTGTGCTCAGCAAGGCACTTTTATGGAATCAATATCTGTGGTGCTTAAAATGTTTGTATGACTGGTTTGCCTGCTGTCCACAACATGTGTTACTGTCTGGGGGGCTGCAGGAGCGGTCTCATAGAAGGTCTGACCCCCTCTCTCGGTGGAAATTGTTGGGGGAGTTCCTGAACAAACAAAAAATGGATGACAACAGTTCTATAAAATCTGACATTCAGACAGACATAAAAAAAACATTTTAAATAGCATAATGTTTAAAATGGACAATTGCTGTCAATGAATTAAAATTTATTCTACTATGTTAGAACTATAATATTGGTAATAAAAGGCGGGAAGGTGCCTTGGTTCAAAACAGATGCACCTTGCTACCAAAGTACCAAAGCACAGTTAGGGCTTCCAGACAAAGGCTTTGCAATTAAAGGTTTGGTTGGCTATAGGATGATGTTAGTTATGAATATCTACCTGTAATAGCTGCTACTGTAGCTGTGGTCACTGCTGGAAAGTATCCAAACCCGGCAAAACCTAAAATAAAGTTACTGTAAAATATAACATCATATTACCAATATTTTTTGGTATACAATTTTTCAATTTTCAGAAATAAAAATATGT
Source organism: Acartia tonsa (assembly GCA_900241095.1). Taxonomy (NCBI): domain Eukaryota; kingdom Metazoa; phylum Arthropoda; class Copepoda; order Calanoida; family Acartiidae; genus Acartia; species Acartia tonsa. The sequence continues at coordinate 22,204 of LS052802.1, read as the reverse complement.
TTTACAAAAATAAGACATGCAAAATTTTGAAATATCATGCATTGTGCTTTAAAACTTTTCTATTTTAATAAGATTTTCTGTAAAATTACTACATCTTTCTAAAATCTAATTTCTACAACAAATAAATATCATCTCGTCTCGCAAAAGTTGACTTTTTGGGTATTTTCAAAAAGTCATTCACTATTTGAATTGTTGATCATAATACTAATTGACATATTTTTAATCATAAAATCTAATAATCTAATAATAATCTAATAATCTTATGAAAATAAAATAAAAACACAATTTTTCTGCTCTACAGATAATTTGTAAAGCCCTTACTTTGTTATGCATATGGCTTTCTTATGTTAAAAAGCAATTAAAATAATATTAATCTATTGCATGGTGTTATAGACAGCTTTCCGCAGATATTAAACTAAAAAAATGTATATTACTAAAACCAGTTTTGTTAGATCTGAGGGGACATAGGCTTAGGGAAACAAAACTAGTATAATTTTTTTTATTTTCATTTTAAAATTTGTGGAAAATTGTGTGCTATGTGATTTTTCAATATGGCTGAGAACAGATTCCCCGTATCGCTTCGAAACCGCTTAATATCTGGTAGAATAGAACCGGTTATCAGCCATACTGAAAAATTATGTCTAGCATCGTAATATATACAGTTTTCTAAAAACATAAAAATATATTAGTAATCATAAGATTAAAACCAGTTTTTATATCCTGTGCCTTCGGCATCTCGAGGCTAAAAAACTTGCTTTAATCTTATAATTATACATTTTATATCCGCGGAAAGCTGTTTATAATACGATGCGAGAAATAATTAAACACAAACATATTTGTTACCAGAACTATATTATCCAAGCTGATGCATACCTAAAGAAGGGCTTTAACTTGAAAGATAAATCAAGAGGGAGAGTTACATTTCCAGTATGGCTTCGAAACCAAATAATATCCGCTGGATTAGAACCAGTTCTCAGCCATACTGAAATATAATGTATAGCATTATATTACAGACAACTATCCACGAATATTATAATAAAAATCCTAAAGTTTTGTAAGCCAAGGCCTCCTGTCCCTCTAGACTAAGAATTGGCTTTAATCTCTTTTACTTAATTTTAAAATCCGCGGAAAGGTGTCTATAATACGATGCAATACATAACTATTTCTAGCTGATTATACTAAGAATTGATAATCCTTTATGCAAAAGAATTCTTACAAGTTCTATTTAACCTAAATATTTGTAACAGAGTTCTGTTAAAAAAGAAGTGAGAAATATAATTATTAGTTTTTAGTTTTGAAAGTGTCGAGTTCTTTTTGATTCAATTAGAAATTGGATTAGTTCATATCTAATTTTCTTTAGAAATCTATTTGGATGAAAGAAAGAAATCATATTGACAGGAAAAAATTTGATAAAAACATTTTTTCATACGATGGTTAATTTGAAGCAAAATCAGCTAGATCAATATCTCTATTTTGTCATATTGTAAAATTGACAAAATTACAGCAAAAATAAATTCATCACAATATTCTAACTTGTATTCTATTTCTATAAACTAAAACTATTTGAACAAAGAAAACAAAATTTGCTGTTGTTTTTCACTTTAAGGCATGACAAATTTAAAATTCACAAATTCACGATGAATATCTAGAAAGAATTTTTACTAGAATAGACAGTTTATCTTTTGTAAAATAAAAGATTGACACTTTGAAATGTATAGAATTAACAAATTTAAACACTCACATAAAAGGTGACTATTTGTGATCACTATTTGATCACTTGTTGATCACTAATGACCACTATATTATTATCATCACTAAACGTTTCTCACTAATGATCACTAACTGATTACTATATCTTCTCTATAACAGGTTGTCTAGAGCCTAGAAACCTATATAAATAATTTTTAAGAATTTCTATTATTAATGAAGTATTATACTAATTCAATTTTATTTACTAATTTAATTTTCATTTAATAAAAGTTTTAGCATAAGGAATTGTATGTAAAGTAAACTTTCAAATTGAAAATTAATAGATTTTTATTTCACTTGCAAAAAGTAATCTTGTTTTATGATATTAAAGGAAGAATCCATTTTAAAATATGGCACACAAAATATACAAAAAAATAACATTTAAAAACTCAATATCTATCATTTTTTTTTCTATTATTCTATCCTATAATTTCTAAAAAGACTAATGAAACACTGTAAAATATCATTTTTTTATTTGAAATTTTGATTATTAGAAAATCTTAGATATACAATCAATTCATTTTGGATGATAATGCTTCTTTTTAAATAATGAAAGGCATGATAAGATTTTTACAGTGTATGATTATAAGACTATTGTATGAGATCAGAAGGTTATGGTTTCTTCATGGACAGGGGTTTAAATTACTAAAAACAATAAATAGAAAACAGATTATTTTATTTTGAAAATAAGTCAATAATGAAATTGATCTATAACTGGTGTTTTCTATCAATTGTTTATTAGAATTATTTCCCTGTCCCTAGGTTTCTCTATGATTTTGTCTATGGTTCCTTTACCCTGGTGTGTGTCACAGAAGATCTCTAAAACAGCTTCTTTTCATGCCATTCTAGTCTTCACATTGCAATTCATCTTTTCATTTTCTCGCATTTTATGTTTTTATATCAAAACTTTATTTAATAAACTATACTAATTAACTGCCATTTTCAACAAAAAATGTTAATTTCTCTACCAAAATTTTTATTTCTATGTTGACAAGAAGAAAAATAAATATTTTGATACATTATTGTTATTGAAAAGAAAGATGTAATAAAATAGGCAGAATGTATGTAATATGTATGTATAGCACATACTAGAAAATGGCAGTTCTTAGTGAAGCATGTACTTTAAAAGAAAATAGTACCCCATTAGTTTAGGCGGTTTATAAAGCCTATAAATTTCAATATTTTTCCAGTATTTTACATTAGAAGCAAAGCCTAAAATTGTTCTGTGATTATATCAAAACTAACAGCTCTAGGAACCCTATTTTTGCCAGCCAACACCAAAATATGGAATTTCCATTTTGAACATTGATTTTGTAAAATATATTATCCAGAGAAGGGAGAATTTAGATACAAAATCCCACTTGAGATTGTCAAGCTGTTTGGACCCCTTGCATTTTTGTTATCCCCTCTTTTTTTCTGTATGCATGAAATTAAAGAAGGGTTTAATGGGAATTAAAAGCAGGAAAATTGAATTCCCATTTCTTACATTTGATAAAGGCTCTTTTATCTCTCCCCCCCTTTTCTTCCACCCCTTACTCTAAACACAAAGGATTCTTGTCTGAGAAACTGAAAGTGGTTCCTGGGGTTATTTTGTCATAATAACATTACAATTGTGTAACTTCCTAGTCAAGGCTGGCTTCTGTATGTAATATTACTGGTTTAAAGCACTGCAGGAACAACTTTGAAGCTTACAACCGTTTGATCTCAATATTATTCTAGAGTTACACAAGAGAAGCTTAGTAGAACACAGGGATGCATGGTAAGGGTAAAGGTGTATAAATCAATAATTTAATATAATCATCCCACCCCACTCTTGTTTTCTCCCTTTAATATTTTATGAATGCTGGGTGGGAGATTAATTAATGTGCCTTTGACCTCACCTTCCTTACTTAACACCAAAAGGTAAAATTTCCACCAGAATATGATTATATTTGACATTGTCCTATCCCTGTATTCCTGGTGGAACAACAAGGGAACTGCCAAAACTGAGAGGGGGGAGTAGGCTCTTGCAAGAAAGAATTTAGGAACTAAAAAGGGAATAGGTTTGTTTCAGGGGATTACAAAATAAAAGGAGGGGAAGGGGGGAGAGAGGATGTTAGATGAGAATTGCTAGTTTTATTCAGGGAAGAATTGATTAATGTAGGACAATTGAATCTGCACCCAAAATATTTACAATTTACCAAAGGCAGGATTACAAACATAAGAGTTTTAGGACAAATTAATCTGCACCCAAAAAATTTACAATTTACCAAAGGCAGAATTACACACATAAGAGTTTTATGTTGAAGAATCACTTTTTATATATTGACACATCCCTGTATCCCTAAGATTCATCTCTCTAAACATGTATATGCATAATTTTTATTCATCATTCATAACTTACACCTTATTTAATTCAATTAGAAAATTAAAACTATTTTCTTTTTTTTTGGGTTAAAAGGACAATTATTAAACTATTTTTTTGTGCTATAGGCTAATGGGGTACCAAATACTTCTAAAGTATGCTATCATCATTCACTATAAATAATTTATGTTTTTACTAGGTATCAAACAGATGGTATAATTATTGTAATTTTATTAATAAATATATTATAACAGATGATATAGGATATCCAATTATGTTGTAAACAATTTAGATATTAAACAATTAATAATTTTAAAAATCAAATTTGTTTCAAATGAGTAGAAGTTTAAATTCCTAATTTTTAGATAAAAATTTAACAAAGATTGCCAATATTTAAGAGAATTCTAAACTGGCTCAGCTAACAAAGCAACCAGCACTTTGACAAGTTACAAAATTAGATAGTTACAATTTTTGTTAGTTTGACTTTAACAAAATGTTTGTCCTAATTCCTAATGTGTTTTATGTTAATTTTTCATAATTGTTTTCTAATTTATTATCTACACATTGTCAGGAATAAAAGTTGTGAAAAATGTAATTTAAACTTTTTTTGTAATCGTGTGGTAGTGAAAATGGGTATTAATATTTTTTTAAATACAAACTTCGCATCATTATGATCTTGATAAATTTTACTAACAAAATTAATAGTATACAAACAAATCAGATAAAATATTTCAAAAGAAAAACAAGAAGAAATAAATAACCAAAATTTAACAGCCCCAATTTAAATTAAAGCTGGATGTAAGTGGAAAGAGAAAGAGGATTTTTGTATATTATATTATTAAATAGAGTTATATTTCACACTCCCCGGTTAAAACATCTAAATTACGGTTATTAAACTAAGCCTACACAGTATATAATATGTACTCTAAACTACTATTATCTACATAATAAAGAAACTACATTACATTATTTGAATTATTAGATTGCACAACTAGATAGAAATGCCCATAAAATAAGCAGCCTTTTTAGACGACTATGAAAAAGTGATCAATTCACATAAATAATATTTTACAACATAAGATTTTGCGTAAATGTTGCATTACAAGATGACATTGTTTTTTTTTCAGGGCATACAATTATAGAATAGAATTAAACATCTAATATATTACAGCTTATAAGATAACACTGATAATTAGGAAAGGTTTAAAGTGATCTACACAAGACTACAACTCCACTAAGATAAAATCTTTGGAGATAAACAATTGTTCTAAAAAGAACTAGCAAATGTTTTGAAACAAAAATGTCTAGCTCTTTCAATTTTGGAATCAAGTTGAGGGGAATTAGTTGCATTGTTATTGCTTATTACCCATTTTTAGAATTTGTTTTGGCATGTGCCGTAACAATGATTTTATACGAACAACATATCTGACAATTTTTTTATTACAAAACTTTTTATATCAAAAATTGATATGACAACATTTTTTTGGTGAACTGACATTCAATTACTATGGAGGGTATTGAAATATTTTAAGTTTTTGAGTTGCGTCTAAAAAAATTTTTATTTATTATATCAGATTATGATTTGGATATACATTAGTGGGACATGAGGGATAGGTTGATAAAGTCACCAACAGTGAGATTGAGTCTGGAGTCAGGCAACAGAGATGTGGTTAGCATACCTATTAAAAGAGATAAAAATGTTTGTGTTTGCCAGTCATGATTGGCTTACATGTTATTTTTGATGTACATATATTGTTAATAATCAGTTTAATATTAGTTGATGTTCACAATAACCTAAAAAAATATCCACAATTTTAACAAAGGTATGAATAATGTTATCTCTTTACAGTAATAAAGAGGCATTGTTATTAATAGTTATAGACTGCTAACCTGTGTATAACTATCAAGTACAAAATATAACTTAACCTAACCTAGACTAGCTTGCCTCTTTAATCTTATATTTTTCAACTAGTAAATCATGGTTTGGGTATCAAAAAAAATATTTGTCAAAAAAAGTTTAAACTGTCTATATTTGTTATATTTATGAATGTAACTTAGATGTTCGTCTGAAATGTACTAAAATGTTACAGAATTGGATTATGTCATAAGTGCCACAAGTTGCATTTTTGAATGTTGTTAATTTGTCGTTAATAACATCATTTTGTTGTTGTGAGATTTTGAGCAAATAAATCCAACATGGATCTAAACTTAAATATATTTTAGATACCTTTTTTTTAAAAAAAGCGAAGCTTTCTCATAATTAGGTTCGGTCCGTCCGTACGTCCCTCAGTGCATCGGTACGTAACGGATATCATCGCTAGTAAATCGTTCTTAATCAGTTTGGCAAAAAAAATGGCAAGAAATATTATTTCCATATGGATCAGAACTGGATCTCAGCCATACCGAAAAATCATGTATTGAATCGTGTTACAGAATTTTACACGAATATTAAAATGTAAATCATAAAACCAGTTTTGTAAGCCTAGGCCATTGGCAAAAACTGTTTTAAAACTTATATTTTTTATTTTAATATCCGAGGAAAGCTTATACATTTTAAATGTGGTTATTTATCTATTTTGTTTTCATATATTTGGTTAATGTATATATTGTATCATTTATAATTGATGTGAAATATTAAGTTTAATGTTTTGTACATTTTGTATACTACAATTGCATCCTATAGAATTAAAAGGAAAATAAAAATAACAATATAAAGTTGATTCAATAAAGTCATAGAATTAAAGGGAAGTATAAATCAAAGAATCTATTAAAATGTTTAGAAAAAATACGGAAAACTTTAATATACTTTAAAAATAGTTTATCTTATAAACAATATAAATAGATAACTTGCTTAAATAAGAACCGATATATAATTACTTGGATGTTGCACTACATTTTTATGTACTCTAATAAAGTGATACTCCCAGCTGACGAAAATAACGATACACCCCATCCACCCCCTAACCCTATCCCCTCCCCTCCTACTAAATAAACGAACTGACCAATAATGAGTTTCATATTGGTAATCTTAATTGACGACAAATTTTTTTCTGTCAATATTTCCACGTATTTTATATTTTATTGTACAAAACCCTAGTTTCCAGTGTTGGTCACGCGTTTGAAATTGTGGTGTTTGTATTTAATGGTCGCTATTATTTCAGTTAAATGGTAAAATTACTCCAAATTGTAAGCCCTCGGTTTATATCTCAGGGATCTGGAGGGATAGGACAATTGCCGATAAATTGGTGTACATTCCCAATGATGATGCACAAATTCAACTCTTCAACATAAGAAAAAATAAGAGATAAAAACAGACAGAAGGACATACACATTTAGAGTAACTTTACTACTAAAAATGAGTTTTTGATAAGCAAACCGAAAACAAGCTGTTTTTAGTTTAATTTAGCAAATGTTCCGAGTGGGGTGAAATGAGAGGTTTCAAACTTTAAGGGAATGAACACCCCTTTACCCCCACACTTGTACATCTAAGCAACATACCAAAACCACCATTAGAGAATTATTTTTGAAAACATGTTTGCATTAGATAAAATAAATAGGAGAATCTAACAAATGAAAAAAATTTTTTTAACTGACCAGCCATCCATTTATCTTTGGATTAAAGCTGAAATGACAATATAGTCCCCCCAGACTTATATCTTTAGTGCAAATTTTAAAACAACAAAATTTATTGTAAGATGGAGTAAAGCTACTTAAAAATTATACCGACAGCCGATCTGTTAGTCTGTCTACCCTTTCTAAACATTAGAGCTCTGTTAAATTTTGATTTAGAGTTTCATTAGTAAAACAATAGTGTGTATTATATGTCAGCCATTGACACTTTAAAACCATATTAGGAGAAGGGGTTAAATAACTGTATATCCTCAACCCATGGACCCTGTGCTGACTTTGGATTGGGTCTTTGAGTACCAGTCAATAGCGTCAGATATATTTACACAGCCAAGTCACTCAAAAAAAGCAGAAAGCAATTTGCTAGCAGAAGAAAAAGGTCCCCGATTATACATTATTTTTTTATGGTAGTTAATTGAAAAAACTCCAGAATTTTGGGATCTTGGACAAAGTAGCTTCCTAAGGAAAGTAGCTTTCACTGTTAATAAACGCCATGGCCACAGCGCTCGGCCCTCTAGCCTATAACCTTACCTAATCTATCCTAAAAATTGTAAAAACATTTTAAAAAATTGTAATAACAATATTAAAAATTGTAAAAATCTACCAATCACTTTTTGTAAAATCCACCAAATTCTAAACCACCTATGTATTAAAAGTTGAGGATATTTTTCTTAAATAAATGTTCTGTGACTAACATAGGTTAGGTTATAGGCTAGGGGGCCGAGCGCTGCGGCCATGACCGTTATTAACATTGAAGGCTATTTTTCTTAGGAAGTTATTTTTCTTAAGAAAATGTCCTAAAGCTACTTTGTCCTGAATCTACTTTGTTCTAAAGCTACTTTGTACGAAGCTACTTTGTCCAAGATCCGAATTTTGGCTATTTTTATCCTATTTTTTTTGTCTTTTTATAAAAACATATGCAATTACATAATATTTAAATTAATGCATAGATAGATAGATAGAAACATAAATGTAAATAAACAAAATCGTCTAGTAGAACTGACTAACAGTCTATATAACTACATAGAAAAGATTTACTGAATAATTTTAGACTATTTTGATTTTCTGTATTACCATTTAGATTTAGATAGAACAAAAAAGAGGAATCTCAAGGAATAAGACAATGGACGATAAATTGATTAACTCCCCAAAATATGATAAGGCTTAAGTCTACACATAGATAGTATCAATCTTTTAATGTCCTATCAATGGATTTAGAATGTACGTGGATATTATGCCAAGGGAAAAATTGTCGTCAATTTAGGGTGCTAACACGAACCTAATTTTATGGCCAGTTCGTTCATCCAATAGTAGGGAAGAGGGTTGGGGTAGAGTGGGTATCGTTATATTAGCCAGCTGACAGTATTACTCTATCATAGTTGATGAATATGTGGTGCAACATCCAAACAATAATATTTCCATTGTCATATTCCTGTTTCCATGAAATTATCTCTAAACTTAATTTATTCAGTCCGATGTCCAAAATTTAATGGGTTAGGGAGAAACAGATGATAGATAGATAGAGAAAGAGACAGAAAAAGATAGATAGATAGGGACAGACAGATAAAGATAGATAGATAGGGACAGACAGACAAAGATAATAGATAGATAGAGAAAGAGAAACAGATGATAGATATATAGAGAAAGAGACAGAAAAAAGATAGATAGATAGAATAGATAATAGATAGATAGAGAAAGAGACAGAAAAAGATAGATAGATAGGGACAGACAGATAAAGATAGATAGAGAAAAAGACAGATAAAGATAGATAGATAGGGACAGACAGATAAAGATAGATAGATAAAGACAGACAGACAAAGATAATAGATAGATAGAGAAAGAGGCGGAGAAAGATAGATAGAAAGATAGGTAGAGAAAAAGAGAAAAAAGATTGAGCGAGTCAGAAAAAAAGGTATATAATTAGAAAGATATAGAGAGTGACAGAAAAAAGATAATTAATAGATAGAGAGCCATACAAATACAAAGGTAGAAAAGAGTACATTAAGAGAAAGAGAGAGAGAGAGAGAGAGAGAGAGAGAGAGAGAGGAAGAGAAAGAGAGAAAAAGAAAGAGAGAGAAAAAAGAAAGAAAGAGAGAGAGAGAGAGATAGAGAGAAGGATAAAAAATAATAGTATTAGAATCTAAAATTATTTCCTTTAAAATTAATCCTAAGTAATGAAGCTAACAGAAGAATTCTATGAAGCAGAAACAACAAAAAGTTTGCCCCGTTCATGACATACGTACATACTTAAATAGTAAAAAATACCTCTCTAAAAGAAGCGCAGCTGCTTCATAACAGGGCATAATTGTACATTATTATGTCACTTCAAAATCAGGGAGAGAGGTAACATTAGGCTATTTCTTACAATGCACTGGTCCCCAAAGTTTTATAATACCATTTTCTTATTCCTTGACAACTTTGGAGACTTTTATTTGTTGGTTCATAAAGTGTCAAAACTATTCAACCATTATTTTTAAACTTACAGAAGGAGTAATTTTGTAAATAATCATGGGATGTACATGGTCAATGTCTCATCCTTTAATACTCCTACTTAAAGAGAGTTAACTGTGACTTCCTTGTATAGTGACGGACATTTGATATTCTAAAAATGTCTGAATTAATTAAAATGGGTATCCGCTGGACTAGAACCGGTTCTCAGTCATACTAAAAAATCACGTATAGAATTGTATTAGACACATTTTCCACGAACATTAAAATAAAAATTCTAAAATTAATACAAGTTTTAATTTTGCACTTTTTTAATTTATTATCCGCGGGAAGCTGTCTAGCAGAAGAGTTGAATTTTTATACAATACAAAATAACTATTACATAAATCATAATTTTGGCCTTTTTAAGTATAATGTAGTTTGTTTGTATTTTGGGATCTGAAAGGATAAGTCAATGACTGATAAATAAATGGACATCCCCAATCACCCATTCTATACATTAAAATTAGTGATTGAAACGTTTGAACACTCAACTTAATGAGCCAACCAATCAAAATTTACCAAAGTCCCCAAAGTTGTTAAGCCAGCAAATTAGAAAAAGGTTATGATAAAACTTTGGGGACTAGTGTAATAAACAGCCCATTGTCCCCTTTCTCTCTCTGGTTAGTATTGCTGCGCTACTTATAAACATAATTGTCCCTGTAATAAGATAAATGTAGAGAGAACGGCGGAGAAAATGAGGGAAATTATTTTCAAGGGGGTAAACTTTCCAGGGATCTAAAGGGATAGGACAATGGCCGGCAAATTGATGTTTATCCCCAATAATAAAAAACTAAATTTCCCTTTGAACTTAATGAAACAACCAATCAAAATTCAATAAAAGTTCCCAAAGTTACTAAGCCAACGAATAAGAAAACGTTAATGTAAAATTTTGGGGACTAGTGTAATAAACAGTCCAATGTCACCTCCTTCCCTGGGTAGATTTTCTAAGGAACAAATAAATCAACCTCAAAACTTTAACTCTTTCAAGTGTTTCACAGTCAGGCAGATCATACAAAACCGCAAAAAATATTTGTTTGAAAAATCAAATGTCTAAACTATGAGTAGTAATGAATAAGGAGTATAGAATAGTATAATCAAATAACCTTCAAAGCATTACTGATTAACTGACCAAGTACTTGCTGCTCATTTATATAAGGAAAACTAGCACAGCCGTCTATCTTGAATAGAAGCTCAGATATTCACGTTTCCCCCATATTGTTTCTAACAGACGGATGGACGGTCATTTAAAGTTGTAAAGTAGCTTCACTACTAAAAAAAACAGTTAAATTTGCTCCAATTTTACGTTTTTGCTATCAAATTTTTTTACTGTATTGCGACGTGACCGTTTTTCCTAGCGGGTTGGCTAGCCTCATCTTGGAGTATATGTTTTGTGTCAGAGTCAGTGATTTATATATTACCTAACCCTTCAGCAATTTTCCCCTTTTTTTCGCACTGAACCCTTTTCTTTAGAAGCGCAGCTTAATTGTTTTATACCCAGTCTGTACGTCTTTTTTTCAAAATCTAGCAGCTAAATTAAAAAGTAAAACAACCGTTGTGTACTTTTAAATAATCTTCATGTTAAGGTTCTGAATAGCAGTGTCTACACTTTTCAACCCATAGTTTTAATCTACATAAGAGATAATTTTGTAAGTATAGGTATATACCCTGAAGAGTAGAATCCAATCGGTTCAGTGGTTACCGAGATCTTCAGGGACAGACGGACGGACAGACATCATTCTACTTTGTATTATAGATAGTCTTACTCTTTGGCTAGCATAAGCAGTTGTATACAGTGCTTTTGGTTATAGTGTCTATGTAAATATCAGAGAAATTAATTTTTATAATAGAATATCAATTAATACATTGTCGACATAAACTAATTGTATGAAAAGACTGGATTATCAAGGGATAAGACAATGGAAGTTAAATTGATGTACATCCCCAATTACAATATACACAACATAACCCCTCTTCTATAGGTTGGAATTAATAGTTGACACTGCTAGTTTCTACCAACCAACTATTCAAGATATTTTAATAGTAATTATGTATCCAATAAATTTAAACCCATGAATGAGTTTTTTTTTTTTAAACCTTTGAAGGTATCTATAAACAGTCCAATATATCCTCCCTCAATGATTTAAAAACATTCAAATCCATATTTTTCAAAGGAGAAATATTTTGCTATGCTACCTCATAGGCCATGAAAAAACTTATTCTTGTTCAGTATCTGTCTTTGTGAAGGATTTGTGCATGTGTGCGTGCGTGCGCGCGCGTGTGTGTGTGTATCTGTCTCTGTGAAAGATGACAATTCATTTAAATGACATGAAATATGTTAAAAGAGTTATGTTCTTACGTAAATTTTGGGGGGTTTCAGGGAAACGACAATGGATGCAAAATTAATCTCTCCCTCCGAATTTTTTTTATGAATTCTCCTCTCGGATTATTCGGAGAAGAATTGGGGTGTATATTAATTTAACTGCTATTAACCATTCCTCCCTAGGGCAAAAGAAGAAAGATCAAAGAAAACAAAAAATTTGGGCATATGTCAATTGAAAAAAAATTGATGCAAATTTTGATCAATATGTGAAGTAGTAAGGTTTTTTTTGCGAGTCAGTGTACTAAATCGTTTAATATCACCCGGGATAATTTTAGACTGATTTTAAGACTTAGGGTGGTTTAAAGCTATTTCTCGTATTCATTCGAATCCGGTGGATAGGAACCGGTTCTCATCCATACGAAAAAACTATGTCTAGCA
>LS052795.1:336-16373 GCA_900241095.1 Acartia tonsa | reverse complement strand
GATCCGGATCCGGATCCGCACTGACCAAATTTTGAGGATCCGGATCCGCAAAAAATCAATGCGGATCCGAAACCCTGTAAAAAAGGATGATAAGCTTATTTGTAACTCAATATTCAAATGTTTTAGGGAACCAGAAGTAAGACTCAAGGCTCACAGTTATGACCTTCAGGTGTATATAAAACCTATTTATCTAATTTTCATCTTCATATCTGTTAAAATTAACTTTTTTTTCTGCAACTTTAGTGTTAAAACTTGTAGTAACGTTTATTGTTTAATTCTTTGACAGTAAAGTTTAAATGACAATTTAATACTATGACTTTACCCCCTGATATTTGTATTTACTGTTTAATTTTAAAAACACTAAACTAAAACGTATTTAAATATTTCATTTTTTAGGAGAGTAATGTAAATCTTTTACTGACTCTTGTTGACACAGTTGGCTATGGTGATCAAATTAACAAGGGATGTTGTGAATCAAATAGTTAATATTTTGAAATAATGTTTTTGAATATTCTATTCCAGTGGCTTTCCCCCAACTTTCGAAATTTCTGAGATTATTGATGTTGTGAGGAGAAGTAAAAGTATTATGATTTGGGGAGGGGGTGTTCTGAAATCTGAATGAACAAAAATATGACTAATATTTTGCAGTCAGGCACTTACTCATTACTTATCAAGTTATCCTACATTCTTTTACATTAGGATACAAAGTTGAAATGTCTTAATGAAAATGGATTTGCTTGGCCCCCACAAAAGTGTTTGAAATGATTCTATACAATATGAAAATTACAGGAGGATAGTTTCAACTCAATTGTAAACTATATTGACAACCAGTTTGAAGCTTATCTACAAGAGGAATTGAAAATTAAACGCAACTTGAACACATATCATGATACAAGGTACATTGTTTAAATCTTTGTAAAAAAAAAAACATAGGAGATAAATCAGTTTAAATATTAAATATTTTAATGAATTTTACTTAAATCCTTCTTTTCAGAATCCACGTCTGCCTTTATTTTATTACTCCAAACGGACACGGCTTAAAGTCGATTGATTTGGTTTGCATGAAGAAACTTGACCAAAAGGTTAGTAGAAAACTTTGTTATTTTAGGTTAGGTTAATTTTGGTTTCGAAGTGACTCAGTGGTGTATTTTCTGCAAAATTGACCCTGCTAAGGGTGGGATAAAAAAAAATAAAAATATGTTGTTGGGGGGAAAATGAAAAAATTTAGAGAAATGAAAACTTTTTTATCCATTTTTCTCCACTCCTTGGTGAAAAAACTAAAATAATATGTGGGAGAGGGGATAACATAAATAAAATAAATATTTTTGAAATTTTTTGAAATTTTTTGAAATTTTGATTTTTTAGGGGAAAAAATATTAAAAAATTCAGCAAGGGAAAAAAAGTTGTGCAGGATATACACCTCTGAAGTGACTATTGTGACTTTGTTAGCATTTAGTCAGAAGAAAATGCATGTAATTATACCTAAATATGGTCATTATTTTTCAACCAATCTCAAATCATATAATAACCTAAAACTCTCCAAATGTTATAATTGTAGAGTAGCCTATCATCAGAGATAAAAAAATAAATAAAAGAAGGCGAGAAGTGCAATATAAACTAGCGGCTACGCCCATATAGGCTTATATTATCAATTAAGAGAAGGTGGGTTTAAATAGTTTTAAACCTTCCATGGACCTAAATAAGCGTCACTGTAATTGAGAACCGTACACACACAGACAGATATACTTCATGTTACTTTTATATAATGATATCTGTAACTGTCGTTTAAATCATAGGTACTTAAAAAAAGACATTCGCTTTTTGTTTAGGTGAACATTATCCCAGTGATTGCCAAAGCTGACACAATCAACAAGAACGAACTAGCAAAGTTTAAGGCGAAGATTATGAGCGAACTAAAGAACAATGGTGTATCTATATATCAGGTAAATTACTAAATACAATAATAGTTTGTTGTTTCCAATATGGTTTCGAAACCGATTAATATCCACTGGATTAGAACTGGTTCTCAGCCATACTGAAAAATCATGTATAGCATCGTATTGCAGACAATTTTCTACAATATGATTGATGCAATATGTACAAAATTTTCAAATTTGAAAAAAAATCATAAGAGGATAATACCTACCTACCTTCATTTTATTTACAAACCTTTATTTATACTTTCCATGTTATAATATTTATCTTTTTTTTTAGTTCCCCACAGACGATGAGACTGTAGCCGAAGTAAACAAAGAAATGAATAATTGTCTTCCGTTTGCCGTAGTTGGTAGCAGAGAAACTGTTAAGGTACCTGGGATGTTTTATAGAAAAATTTGTGGTTTTATGGAGAGTGTTTCTCAATTATAATCCCTATATAAAAGTAGCAGGATGTCCGTCTTTCTATTTGTTTAATATATGTGCGTTTGTAGCAAAAGTACTCGCTAACTGCTGGACTGATATGGATCTACTTTACAGCGAAGCTTCTAATTGTGTCAGTGGAGGCTTTTAACTATTTTTTGGATTTTACCTTCACCTTCCAAAGAACCCCACTTCCCCGATAATAATACCCCCCTCCCCCCAAAAAATAACTAAAATTTTAAATTCTCTTCTCTCATGTACCCATAAGGGCGTAGCCGCTTGTTATCAATATAACATATTTTGTTAATTCTGTATTTATACAAAATTATACATATTTTTAAATTGCACTTTAAAGAAAATACATAGAATAAACCTTTAGAGTAAAATGTGTAATATTACGCTGTAAACCTTTTGACAATAAGCGCTCTTTAATATAGGTTGGAAACAAGCATGTGCGGGCAAGACAGTATCCTTGGGGCGTGGTACAGGTAGAGAATGAAAACCATTGTGACTTCAAACATCTCAGAGAAATGCTAATCAGGTACAGTTTCAAGTTTTCATTTTCCCAGCGAGTCTTGGAACTATTACATACTTCAGAGATCCGTCAATTAAATAACATTCTTTCTTTAAACAAAGTAAAATTATTTCCTTTTAACACCATGGGCTCTGTTTTCAAAGATATGAGAAATGGACAAAAATAGAAAACCATTACGGGACTTATGTAAAGCTTCTCTAGACAGTAGAAACTTTTTAGTTCACTAGTTAATGAAATATTTTACCTACATCAGATAAAAAAAATACAATAATATAGTGATATTTTTTGCAATAAATAAAACATTACATTAGTTACCTATCAATAATACATAAATAATTCTTACAAAACATTTTTGCTTTTTGCAATTAATACTAAATTATCTATAATAAAAAGTACCTTGATGTCTGTCTGTCCGTCTGAAGCTTAAGATCTCAGTAACCACTTGACCGATTGGATTCTACTCTTTAGGGTATGTACCTATTGGTCCTGTGGTGGTTTTAAGATATTTTCTTGGGGGGTGGGACATCCCCGAGCCAACACCCAAAAAACAAAAAATCCTCCAATCCCTTGTTTTTGCTAGGCATCAGCCTGTAACAGGGCCTTTTTTTTTTCACAAATCTGTACTAGGCCTCAGCCTGTAGCAGAGCCTATTATTGTAAAACAAATTATATATAGGAGGGTTGACCTCACCTTACCTCATAGGGCAAAGCCCCTAGAGGCTAGGGGCGAAGCCGCTAGTTCTATATAAACTATTAATCCACTTAGTTCTTTAGCATTTTTATATTAAGTTCGTAAAAATCTATTCAAAACATTTCTTGAATCTTGACTAATTGTAGAACTAACATGGAGGACCTACGCAACCAGACACAGCTGAAGCACTACGAGTTGTACAGAAAGGAAAGGTTGAAACAGATGGGCTTCAGTGAGACTGATGGCAGTGGGGGAAGCAGCTCTTTTGCTGAGACTTATACTCTTAGGAATATACCAATAAGAAAATTATTGAAAAACTTTTTATCAAGAAAGCTTAAAGCAAAATGAAACCGGTTTAGAATTTTTAACACCAACCCCCTTATTTTTGTTGAAAATTTAAATTTTTACTATAATGAATTAATTAGAAAACAATACTTTGATTGAAGTATCAACTGCTTATGGTTTTGATTATCGGAAATTCGTTAATTCTTAACGTTAATGTACAAAAGTATCTAAAATGGGGAACTATTTTCTTTATTGGAAAAACAACTAATTAAAATGAGATGCCTTCCAACCAAAAAGAAATAATCTTATTGGTTTCATACTTCAGGAGAGAAAGTATTCTGAAGTCACTGCAAAGCAGGGAGGAAGAAATGAGACAAAAATTTGTTATCAGGTATTGTTTACAGTTACTCTAAATAAGAGTTTGATAGGGAACTCAATAAATCTATAGCATAGATATGATGTATAACCAGACAACTACCTGGATCCCCCTGTTGTAGACCTTTTTCGTCTGATAGAAGATTCTTGACGCTATTGGTTGATTTACAGAAATAAAGTTATTTAACCCTTTCCCCCTATTATTGTTTTACCCTAATAGTAACCCAATAAATGCGTTTTAAATTTATGTCATGAGCAATGAAAAACTTTCAAAATTTTTATATACTTAAAATGCCATTAACTTTTTTGTGCTTCTTTGGGGGTACTTGGTCTTTCAACAGTTAGATTGGTGTATTTCTTGCAGACTTCCTTCAACGGCGAAACTATTTCATAGTCTTAAGAAAATCAAAATACCTACCTATAAAGTGTTAAAGTTTTTAAAAATGTTGTTACACATAATAATAGATTTTGTACTTCAGGGTGAAAGAAAAAGAAGCTGAGCTTAAAGAGGCAGAAAGGGAACTCCATAGCAGATTTGATAAGCTTAAGGCTACTGTCAACGAAGAAAGAAGGTAAGTTGATAGATATTTGGATAGTCAGACAAAGATAAATTGAGCTGCATAGTAGATCTTAAAGCTTAAGGCTAAGAAATGAGGTATGTCTTATATTACTAAAATTAGATGAAGCTGAATAGCTGACTCCTGTCAATGAAACATCGATTAATATAGAAGGATCCGATAGGTAGATAGTTAGGTCTAAGACAAATAATAGACTAGTAGACAAATAAAATAATAGTAAGATAGTTAATAATAATATAGATAGATAGGATAGACTTAGAAATATAGACAGTCAGATAAATGTTGGAAAGGTAGAAATACATGAATATTTCAATGACAGCCACTTTTTTCATTCTAGAATGGTAGATGAGCAGAAAAGAGCACTCGAAGAGGAAATTGCTGAATTTCAGAGGAGGAAGGTAATTAATATTAGTTAGTTTAATTATTGAGTGACATGGTATACTAAATTGTATTCGAAATCAAAGATAGCTAGTGCTACATCCACAAAACCGACATTAACAAAAACTAAAATTTGAACATGAAATCTAACCCAAAATTACTTCAATACAGTATGCTTAATATGGATATGCTTACATTTTAAGATTTAATAAAAGAAATACTTCGCTAATAATATTTTTATACCTAGTCATTTTTTCAAGGAATCAATATTCCAAAAATCAAGTAAATACGGGATTTTTTATCATATAAAATATTATTCATTCTTCTATTGATTAAACGGTTGCTACTCTTTCTAAACTGATATGTGTTATTTATAAGAATGGAATGCCTAATTTATAGGCAAAAAACTTCAAAGTTGGACCTAATAATGCTATAATAGGTGGCGACATGTAACATATGAAATAGGGAAATGTATTGGCATAAAACAGGTGCAACTCATTACCATGCACATTAAAAACCCCAAACCATTCGTCTTGCTCTCAAAGGATGGGTTGTCTGTATTAGTTGGATGATAGTGCATTGGAATCTGTGTTGTTTTCAACCGTTTTCAGATATACCTACCTATTTAAATCAGGTTTTTTTTTTATATTTTTCGACCTAACTGTCCTCATTTGTTTAGAGCCAATATGAGAACGAGAAGATGAACAGTGGACACAATACTCTTACCCTTGGAAAACTGGGAAAGAAAAAATGATCAAAGCTCTAATTTTTATACTTTTTATACCATATTTATACTAAGGGACAAATATCTTTTTCTTGGATTAAGCCAATTTTGTCAAGATTTTTTAACATAAATTTTTACAAAATTGAGTTAATCCAATTGTGTTTTTTTTTGTTTTTTAAGACCTTTAATTTAATTGATTATGATATGTAATTTAAGTTAATAGTAGTAGGTTTATTAAAACTAATTTTTTTTCTTTCCCGTACAACAGATAAAATAAATATGCTTGACTATCTTTAATATTATATAAGTTAAAAATACCTAACAGAAATGTATCTTTTTCTTTTGTTTTTCGGAGAGTATATGTTGATACTAAAACAGGTTTTAAAATTAACTAAAACTGATCCTTCATAAGAAATAAAAGAAAAAGATATATTTCTCATATTGTACGATATATGGAAGAACCAAAAACTATAACTTGTAATCTTATGTTTGCGCTTTTGTAATGTATCCAATCTTGTGTTTTATAGGTAAAGTAAAATTATTTTTGATTATATTCTTCAACTTGCCCAACAAATTAACAATACAATCTCAATTAACAGTGAAACCATTTTGATTTTCTGAAAGACCAAGTTACCAATAATAGTTATTTATCGCATAGTATTTAGATAGCTTTCCGTGATTATTAAAATGAAAAATATATGATTAAAACCAGTTTTGTTAGCCCCTAGGTGTCGATTGCCAGGCTATATTAAATTGGTAATAATTTTATGATCTTTATTTTGTATCTTCCTGGCAACTCAGCCTTTTATGAGGGCAATTTTATTTTAATTATTTTGTTATTCGTGGAAAGTTGTCTAGTTTACTATACGATAATTTTTTTTAGTATGGCTCGGATTCTAACTAAAAATTTACTCATTTGAATTGAAACCACTCATTTAAACTCATTATTATGAGGGATATTGCACCTCATGAACAACTAAAGTGACTGCCACTTTTCTGTCATCAATTTTAAAAGAAAATTCAAAGGAAACATGGTTTTCTTTTGGTTCAATATTCATATCAATCTTATTATGATTTTTATTTTTATTATTTGCATTTTTTAAGTTTGGTGCTCTTATGTATTTATCTTGTATTTAAGTTATTATAATGAATCTTTTAATTGTTTATAAACTAAGTATATAATAGTCTCAACAGTCTTGAAATTTTAATTTAAATTTTGTGCCAATCTTGTAGAAGACAAACATTTATAATGTAAAATCTATTGAACATATGTAACTTACTTAATATTTATATAAGGTCGTACCTTTTTTTTGTGGGTATGGGAGATTTTTAAAAACTTTTTATGTTCATTTTGTAATATGGCATATGTAAGCAAATTGCATTAGATACATGGGCAAGTATTATAAAATCCACGGAGGGATGGGACATTGGACTGGATATTACACAGGTACCCAAAGTTTTAAATCCGTGTTCTGTTAATCGTTGACTCAAAAGAACTTTAAGGTACTTCTATTGAATTATGATTGGTTGCTTTCAAACTAACATGGACCAAACGTTTTAGCCAATAGTTTAAATTAGGGTTGGGCCGGATATCCGGTCTGGCCGGAAATCCGTTCATTTTCAATGTCCGGTCGGATATTAAAACTATCCGGCTGATTTTAGACGGCGGATATCCGGTAATTTGCCGGATATCGAACGTTGGCCAGATATCCGGCCCAACCCTAGTTTAAATCTACACAAGGGGTACACTTTTTTTTCCTCATTGGGTATATATTTTTACAAATTAATCGTTCTCTGTCTTATCCCTCTAGATTCATGTCTAAAAAACTAGTTGAAAGTGTCTGCTATGTCTTCTTTCCTACTAAAATATTTGTTTTCATGAATACTCGTCCATGTTTCTTATTAACCCTACTATGAACTTATTAAGAATATTATATTAAAACATTGTGTGTGCTGTTTATCAAAAGCTTTTTTTCTACTACAGAAACCTTAAAAATGGATTTGGGCGAATTCTCCCCCCTGAAAGAATACGTGGTCGACGCTAATGAAGCGCTTAGTTTCAAGTAAGTGTTTTATATTGATCAAGATAATATTTCATTGCTTTTAAAAATGTCAATTGTATAAAAACTAGTTGCTTCGCCGCTATCCTCTAGGGGAGGGCAAATAAAGTCAAGCAAATAGCCAAAAACCGATCAAAGATATTTTAAAGCTTCATTGAAAAGTACTTTCATTTTGGACCAGAAGTTTCAGAAACTAAATCTTCAGACAAAGAACTTACTACTTTAGATAATAGGATAGATATTTTTGTCTGAATCTTAATATCTAAGATTCTAAATAACTACTGAACTGATGAAGTTCTTTTTCGGAAAGCTTAACATATGTCCCGGGATAGTTTTAGGCCTTTCAATTTTAGGTTTAAACCTTTGGATGGTTTCAGGCTTTTTTATGAGCCCCTTAGGACGGGCACATGAATAAGACAAACATACTTTTCTTTGTATAGAGACTTATTGCATACTAAACATAAAAAATCGTCTTTGCTTATTAAGAATTGTTAAACTTGATATTTAGATTGGTAGAGAAAGAGTCGGATCTGAGTGATGAGTCTAAAAGCTTTGCTCCAGAAATGACCCACCAAATATACGGAGAAAATGAAGTAGTTTTTGGGTATAAGGTAATACATTTTAAATGATTACTATTATTTCAGTATGGCTTCGAAACTGATAATATAATATCCCCTGGATTAGAACCGGTTCTCAGCAATACTGAAAAATATTGTATAAGATCGTATTACAGACAATTTCAAGAAAATTTAAATAAAATTCTTAAAATTAATACCAGTTTTGTTAGCCTGGGCCTTCGACATTTCCAGAAAACGGGCTTGCTGAGTTTGTGAAATATTATTGTACACTGTTTTAATTCATATGAATGAATTTCATGTTTTTACTTAGATCTGACACGAAATTTTCATGTTCTGTAATAAAGTGAAACACTCAGCGGGCTAAAATAACGATACCCCCATGCCCTCCCTTCCTACTGGATGAATGAACTGATTAATAAGAAAGTTACATGTTAGCTATATGAATTGAGGACAATTTTTCCCCTGTCTACTATCCACTTATATTCTATATTATTCATTTTTATATGTTAACTTTGTTTTATGTTTAGGATCTGAAAATCAACCTGGTAATGGCGAGTGGTTCCCTTCAATCTTTTCTCAGCTATTCATACTCTAGCAAGGTAAACAATGAAGAACATTGAATCATTTTCAGTGAGGTAAGGGATATAGGACTTTTAAATTACACCAGTACCTTAAATTACAAATTAGAAGTGACTAAAAGTTTCAACCAATAATTTTAATATACAGAAGTTGTTTATTATTTAATATTAAGGAAGTATCATATATATCAATTGTCGTCTAATATCTTATTCCTTAAGATATCTGATCGTTTTATATACTATAGAAAGATTTTTATGAAATAAATATTTTTTTCTAAAACCATCTTCCAATAGGGTTGTTTTGTCCATAATATATTAAGATTTAAACAAAAAATTTAGGCATAGGAAAATCGTCCTCTCGAGGTTTAACTTTGAACTGGGATTCATGTATCAATATTAGGGTTGGCAATCCGAGTCCGGGATCCGGAATCCAATTTTGGAATCCGGAATCCGTTTTTTAATAGCGGATTCGGATTCTTTATTTGTAGGCTAACATTAGCGTCTTGAGTATTTTATTTCAACTCCCCCTTTTTGAAGGCAAAGATTATCATCATTTAATATAATATCTTTATCTTTTTTAATCTGGTTCGATTCTCGGAAGTGAATTATAGATAACACCAAGAACATTAATTTTTAGGACATATGTAGTACTTAATTTTTTTAATTCTTTTTAAAAAGCCTTTTAAAATATTACTAGAATCCGGAATGCGAATCGGTAATCCGCCAAAAATAAGATTCCGGAATCCGCGAGAATCCGCCATTTTTTGGACGGATTCTTGTTAGAATCCGATTAACAAGAATCCGAATCCGGTCCAAAATTTTGACGGATTGCCATTCCTAATCAATATGGTTATTAAAAGTATTCTATTTAGTAATATAAAAAGTGTTCCTTCTCTTTTAGTGTAAATGTATTTTTAGGTTGACCCAGTAAAAACTGACGGAGTCAAGCCTGATGATGTTATTGATCCATTGATAAAGGTAACCAAAGCCTTATCCTTAAAACTGCATAACAGCGAAATGGCATCTATAGAAAAATTATAACGGGAAGTGGGGCAACTTTTTTAGTAATCAAATAGCCTATAAAAAAACATCGTTTTGCTATGTGAAGCTTTCTCAATATGGAAAGCTTAACGGATAAACAAACTAGAATCATATGTTTGAAGGATTGCTAGGTACCTAATTATGACTTTATATTTTAGATCTTAGCACCCGGAAGTTTCACAGAAAATAAGGATGAATTCATCAAATACCTGTCTTCAACTAAGGAAACCGGTTTCAGGTATTAAATTGTAATAGTTATTTATCGCATCTTGTTATATACAGCTTTCCGCGGATATTGAAATGAAAAATTGTATAATTAAAGCAAGTTTTGTGAGCCCTGAAGTGTCGAATTTATTTGATATTTTCTTTTTAAAGACCAATGGGAGAATTGCTACACAACTTCAAATCCAAAGACGACGAGACTTTTGAAGTAAGTAAATGTTTATTCATTTTAATTTTAGCATTCGTGGCATTCCAGATACATGTACTTAGTCATCCATGTTAGACTCCAATGAACATAAATATTAAAACCTTTTCTTATGTAGATTATTTTAAGACTTTTCAGTCCAATGTCCCTTCCTGGATTTATGACATTTTAATATCTAGGCTTCTCTTTATGCTGAATTTTTTTTCGTCAATTATTGTAGGAATTACTTTTAAATTGCTTGATTCACTTTAAAAATCCTCCTAAATTTGTAATGAAAAAATATGTACCTTGACAATAATATAATTTCAAATCATTCTAATTTTCTATATATTTTTTATGATTCCTAATCTTCAACCTTAATGAATTAGGTTTATATGTGCACTGAGTCAACCCCTGGTTTCAGAGACTACCATGAAAGATTACAGGTAGAATATATTTTAGTATCGAGTTGCTACGCTCATAATAAGATAAATTCTTACATTCATAACTAGTGGATACGCCCCAAGAGGCCTCTAGGCTCTATCGGTACTAATAACATTTTTTTTGGTATTTCTTACTAGAGGTAATATCTCATGTGAGGGTGGAGGTACCCTACTATCCATTCTCCAAATAGTTATAATTAAACACTCTATAGATATATAGCAAGCTTATTATAAAAGACAATCTTATGGTTCAGCGGTTAGCGAGATCCTTCACTACAGACAAACAAAAAGACATCCTTTTCTTGCTAATTAAAACATATTTTGGGGTGGGGGGTGGTTTGAAGCAGGGATCTGCAGGAATAAGACATTACAATAGCCGATATATTGATGTGCATTGTTCATCCCCAAACATGATACACAAAATTACCCCTTCTCTAGATCATAATTTGTTGTTGAAACGTTTGAACAAACAACGAATAAGAAAATGTCACTAAAAAACTTTGGGGACTAGTGTAATAAACAGCCCAATGTCCCCTTCCTCCCTATATTTGAAGAATAATTTCAGTATAAATTCCATTTTTATTACAGGCCTGGATTATGTTCTACATTGACGCGGCATCTTTCATTGATTTCGACGATGAAAACTGGAGATACTTCCTGCTTTTCAAGAAGTAAGTTTTTTTTTAGTAGCACAGCTACTCTATAATTCACTTTGGCCATCCGTCAGTAACGTTATAGGAGATATATGAATTTCTCAGCTGTTATTAAAGATAGAATGCTGGTTTTACCTAAAAAATGATTTTGTACTTCTTACCAATTTATCATTCTTTTTCTTTTTGACCACAGAACATGCTTATTTATATTACGCGAAATTAAACTTAAAGGTCGTACAACAAATGATTGATCGTTTGTTGTCCAATGTCTAAGGAAAATTAAAATTGTAGGTTCAATACAAAGTTTATATGAAAATTATTAACAAATATAATAATTCCTGTAATGTTTTCCGAGATTTTTATTGAATACAATCATAAAATCTTAGTGCTCTAGTTTAAGAATTATCTTATTCTTATAGCTTTCTTGAGTTTTCACTCTTCACTCTTATTTGCGGTTGCTCCTAAAGAGAGATGGGACAGACAGAAAAACTTACTATTTTAGGTACCTAGTACTTTGAAATAAACTTTAATTTTGTTAAGGCATGGTTCCGAAGGTGGTGAGCAGCACTACTCTATAGCTGGCTACATGACTGTGTACGAGTACTACGCATATGGACGTACAGAGAACATGAAGCGACCACGTATCAGTCAGATGTTGGTTCTACCCATCTACCAAAGAAAGGGATTGGGGTCAGCTCTACTTAACTCAGTATATAGGTAATTTTTATTATTGTTTAGTTACTATTCTAGATTTTGGTGCCTTGTTAAGCATCGAATTACAACTCTCCTCTTTGTTTTAAACAAAATTATAAAATATGGGGGGAAGAGGGGGTCATTTTGTCTTCTATGGCGTGTTTTTTTCTTCTCAAATATTACTACAATTTAAATTTATCCGGGGAAAAGGGAATGATATTCTGACAAACAATTCTAAAGGAAAATATCCCCATAACCCCCTTCCTTACCCCTTTCCTCCCCCTTTTTACCCACCCCTCTTCAGTTCTATGAAGAAAAAAAATATACTTTCACGATACTTTAAAAGGTTTCGTGATTTTATGTAGAAGTGATTGCTAGAATAGTTACCCCTGGATTTATCTTGTATTGACCTATCCTTGTATCATAGATATTACAAGAAGGAGAGTAGCGTAGTTGATATAACAGTTGAGGATCCATCAGACAACTTTGTCAGATTGAGAGATTTTGTGGATACTCAGAATTGTATGAAACTTGATGCTTATGCTAAGGTGATGTTTTATGTGAGATGTATTATTACTTCAATGTTACATCAGATTTTCATATATATATTCTAATAAAGTGGATGAACTAACTGACCTCTAAATGACAAGGGAAATAGAAACCTAAATTGACACTAATTTTTCTCTCGTCAAAATATTCACGTATATTTACATCCATTCTTCTATCGCGATTTTTCGCCAATTGTTTTCATATGATATACAACATATTGAAATATTAATATTTTAACAGGATAAAGTTTTGGCTGGTTACTCTGAAGAAATGACAAAGGCCGCAGCAAGTGAACTCAAGCTTTGCAAAAAGCAAGCCAGGTAGGGAACATTATTTATAATCGTTATATTATTACGCAGATTTTGCACCATTTTTTTTTTATGTACTTTAATAAAGTGATGCTCGCAGCTTGCTAAAATAAATACATGATATATAAACTTAACTTTTTCTTAGACGTGTTTACGAGATTATTAGACTGCACTACACCCCAATGAAAGACGCAGCAGCCTACAAAAGCTACAAGTAAGTACTAATCATTGTCCAATCAGGTACAAAAGTAGTAAAGTTTTTCAAAAACTGTATCGTGATTAGTTTTTTAGATTGTCTGTTCCAAATGTTGGGATTCGAAACAAATCAGTTTTTTCAATCGTAATGTAACTGTGGTTATTTTTTCTAAATAATGAAAATATGTGATACTCTTATCTTGTGTAATACATAAATATGAAAGTTAATACACTCCACTACTTCACCAAGAATTGTAATTTGTAATCATATTTTCTCGTATTCATTCGAAACCGGTGGATTATAACCGGTTCTTATCCATACGAAAAAACTATGTCTAGCATCCTATCATTTCCAGTTTTCTACGAATATAGAAATGTAAAATCATAAGATTAAAACCAGTTTTTTAGCCCGTGCCTACAGCATCTCGGAGCTAAAAAAAACTGGTTTTAATCTTATAATTGTACATTCTATATCCGCGGAAAGCTGTTTATAGTACGATGCGAGAAATATTTATTCTCCATTTTCTTTTTTCCCCCTGAATCTTAATCTTAGCTTTATTTTCCACCTTTATTAAACACCTTTCTGTAGGCTTGCGGTGAAGGCCAGACTGAATGCCCCGTACCAGAAAGAACAGGCACAAGTAGAGAAGTTGAAAAAGCATCTGAAGGCTGAGGAGTTGGCGGCTATTATGATGAATGTCACTGACAGGTGTGTAGATCATAACAGACAATGATTTGAAATAAGTCAAAATTTTTAGAAAATTACCTATGCCTTTACTACTTTTGGCTATTTTTTAGCCTCAAGCAAAGCTCCTAAATGCTTGCGGCTCAGTAGTAACTAAACTTTGATTGCATGACTTTTGCTTTGAAGTCCTAACTTAGCACTCTTACTATTAATGTCACATGCCAGACACAGAAGAGGTAGGTACCATTTTAAACGCCTATTGTGAACCCGTTGCATCAGTGTAAATGATGTTGATAAAATTTGTTTTTTTCTAGGGACCAGAGGATTGAGATGCTGAACAAACAATTCGCTGAATTGGAAGAACACTACAGGAAAAAACTTATTTTTAATCTAATATGAGAAAAGAAAAGTGACAACTTTAAACAATCATATACAGATAAGTTTCTACTCTGTATTTGTTTTGGGTAGGGTTAAATATTCCGAATGGATTTATTATTATTTGGATCTTACACCAGATTATCATGTACTCTAATTAAGCTTATCTTGTAGATGGATGGGTTGGTAACGAACCCCCAACCCATCCATCCCCTCCAATGATGAATGAACTGACCAATTAAAGGATGTCCATGTTAGCAACCTAAACAGATGACAATTTTTCCCTGTCACAATATCCACGTATATTCTATGTCCATTATATTCTGTTATAAATGCTATCCCCGCTTTACTTAGTTTTTATATTAAGTTTTTTTTTATCTCACAGGAAAGTGTTAGAAAAGGTTGCTGCTGCTTAAAAATTACCACCAATTTCCAGCCATTGCTCATTGCAATATTTACCTGCCATTTTGAAACAGACCCTGGTGGACATTTATTTTTGCGGATTTTCTTAGTTAAAATTTGTAAATTTTTTAAAAATATTATTTAATATATGTGGAAAAATATCAATTTAGTATTATAATTTTCCTATTAGAACTGAAATTAAAATAACCTATTTTTCTCAATCAAAACCAAACATTATTATTTTGATACCTGATTTTAAAACCAGTCTTTATATGTGATTTAGAATCTTAGATCATACATTCTATTTTATTTAAACTTGAAAAAAAATTAAACTAAAGGCATTATTATAAAGATTTATATGTAGATTATTGTATTATTTATCTAATCCCGTCTTTCTCCGTATACATCTGAACATAATATTCTATTTTTTATACTTAAATACTCTGTTTTAAGATAATTAAAATGTCACAATTACAAGAAGTGGTTCGGTGCTACAGCTGTGAAACTTTTCAAGGTGCATTTTTTTTATCAGTGCAGATAAACTGTAACTCGAGAATACACCATACTTTCATGTTCTGTAATAAATTGAAACTTGTAGCGGGCTAAAATAACAATCTATCCCATCCCCTCTCTCTCCTCCCCTCCTAAAGACTGCTGTGTTTTGTTTCGAATAAAAAGGAAATCAAGGGAATTAAGATTTTTGAATAAATTTTTTTTCGCCAATTCAACATGATACAAAAATACCTAACATCTTATTTATTTTTAGTTCAAATAAAGAAAATAGCAAAGAAATGGACATGTAAGGTAATTTTTTTCTAGTATGGCTTCGACACCGAGTCGTATCCGCTAGATTAGAACCGGTTCTCATACATATATTATACAATCGTATTACAGACGATCATAAATAGTTATAGTTATTTCTCGCATCGTATTATAAATGGCTTTCCGCGGATATAGAATGTACAATTATAAGATTAAAACTAGCTTTTTTAGCCCCGTGGTGCCGAAGGCACGGGCTAAAAAAATAGTTTTAATCTCATGATTGTACAGTTTTATATTCGTAAAAAGCTTGATATAATACGATGCTAGACATGGTTTTTTCGTATGGATGAGAACCGGTTCCTATCCACCGGATTCGAATGAATACG
>LS052789.1:0-14608 GCA_900241095.1 Acartia tonsa | reverse complement strand
AAAAAAACTAGTTTTAATCTCATAATTGTACATTCTATATCCGCGGAAAGCCGTTTATAATACGATGCGAGAAATAATTATGTTGTTCTTATTTTCAAGTATGAAATATATTTATTACCTTTCGACGTTGATGGAAAATCTCCAGTTGCAAATTGCGCATTTTCAGTATGTGCTTCTAGTGGCTCTGATTCAGAAAGGCATAATTTCTTGGATACTCCAGGTCCATCTTCTGGACCTAGAACTACACCCTTCCGTTTTACTTTGGCTTTAGGCATTTTTCATCTGAAATGTATCAAAAATTTATTAATATATTCCATTTATTTATATTACAATAACTAGTTTATAATAAGAATATATGCAAAATAATATCTTTAAGGTACATGTTATATTTTAAGATGGCATAATTTCTGCTTCCTTCCTGGCAATTTTAGTGGGTATTAATGGATCAAGATCGTCCAAATTCAATGCATCCAGTTGACTAAGAGCCGCGTCAATATTGCAATCAGGAGTTCTTACATCTTCTGTGGATTTATCATCTGCGGGTTTCTTTATTTTTTCAGTTTCCTTTTCCATGTCTTTGATTAGATTTTCTAGTTCTTCATCTAATGATTCATTCTCTGATTCAACCTTAACAAAATTATTAATTAGGTGTGCCAATTTTTTCTTATTCAAAGGATTTATGCTTTTTGTTATTAATGTTTTATAATTGAAAAGTTTGGTCAGTCCCTTAGATACACTACAGAAATGGATGTAGAAATACGTGGAAGTAGAAAAATTGTCGACAACTTAGATTGCTATTTTCCTGTCTCTTACTGTTCCTACCGTTTATCCAAAAATAGGGAAGTGTATATGGTAAAGGGGGAGATCGTTATCTTAGCCCACTACACGGTTCACTTAATTAGAGAAAATGAAAATCTTGTGTAGGATAAAAGTAATAATAAATCCATGACTAGTAAAGAGGAATGATATCATAGATAGATGTCAGAAGGAGATAAATATCAAAGAATTTTAAGTATTCACTATATAGCTTTGTCATTCTGTGGGTCCAATACGCTATAATAAAGATAAAAATATACGGTAAAAATATTAAAGATAAATTCTTTTATGATTCCTTCCCTCCCATTACAAGTAAGCAAAGGCATCCATATTGTGTCTAGACTTATATTTAGATGTTTCATATTATTTTAGTTTATATCTATTTGAGCTCCGTTTTTATGAATGCTGTCATTCTTTCTAATCTGAAATGGGTTCAAATTTGTAACTACCTGTTGTGTTGCTAAACTTTCACTGATTTCTTTATTAACATCAATAAGTTCAGCTAATTCAAACATAGTATTTTCTGATTTCTCCAACATTTCAGGTGATACCATAGTTTTCATCGTAGCCAAACCTAAGGAATAAAAAACAAAATGCAAAATTAAAACAGTAAACTAGAATTTAGGAAGGGTACTTAGTAAATTTTGTTATTCTAAAGTTTATGTTTGTTGTTAACCAGCGGCATTAGCTTAAATGATTGAGTGCCCGCAAGCTATCGGGGAGATTTCGGGTTTGAGTCTGAGCCACACCGCGTCATACTAATTACGTTAAAAATGGGAACTAATGCTGCTATGCCTGACACGTGACATTGATAGCGATAGTATTGGGGATTGCCTTGGTCATTACCATGCAGTTAGGAATTCCAGTCGATGGTCGTGCATTCAAAGGGTTGATTTCTGTTGCATGTAACTTTATGTTTTACAAAACATATTACACATAAAAAAGTTCCAGATATGGTTGAAACTATTTTTTTTCTTTATCATGAAGATTCATAAACTTTACCTGTTTCATACGCCTCCATCAAAATCTTATTATTCTCAGCACTTTGAAGCTCCAAGAAGAGATGTTCCAAACTTGCCTGTTGGTCCATCAATTTGGATAAACTTCCCTCCAATCTCTTTAGTCGTTTCAGACAGGTTTTGGCAGAATTTCTTTTTCCTTCTTTTAGCCATTTTTTAACATTTTCTTTTTCTTTTTCTTGCTTTTCTTCTTGGTCTTTTATTTTGTCCCCTAAATGTTGAATGCTAAGTTTAAGCCTCACCAGGCCTTGGTCAATTTCGTCAAATTGTTTGTTTTTGCTGTTGTGTATTATTTTGTAGAAATTTTTGTTGTTTGTTGAAAACTTGACTAGTTTTCTGTCTGCTAATAACACCTAAAAAGCAAATGCATTGCATATTTTATACATGTGTTGTGCTATGATTCAAATGCGTGTTCTAAACGTCAGTCCGTCGCTTAAGAACAATTTTGAAATCAAACTTTCATTGGCAATCGTGATGCTTGCAAAATCATTCTTTTCTAGCTTTTCATTGATGCTTTTTTAATCTCTGGCTGTCTGTAGCGAAAGATCTATTATCCTTTACAGCGAAGCTATCTAAAAGTCCAGTCAAGGATTTTAACTTTGTGATGAAAGTGTAGAGTCTAATTATACCTCCCCTTCCCTCAATTGAATGGAATATTGATTACAATAGTCTTATACATATGTATAAAAAGGATGCATCATTTCCTGAAGTAAATAATCTCTAGATTTTTCATCTTGAATACTTTTCAGAACCCTCTTAACTTGTTCTTCTCTAATGATGACATCATGCCGACACTCAATATAATTTTCTTCCAATAACAAATCACTCAGCACATTTTCTTTCGTGCAATTTAATGTTTTTATCACAGTAAATGTTCCAGGATTTGAAGAGCCAATTAACTTGGATCCAACACTTTTCACAGCTCCAGTACCTTTAAAGATATTTAAGAAAGTTTTTATAAGAAAACAATATAAAATATAAAAGTCTTTACCTATAGATTTTAACAATGTTTGGAATTAAGACAATTGTCAAAAATTATAAGAAGAAACGCAGCACAAATAAAGGTAGCAGCATTTTAGATTTTAAAAAAACTGAAAATTGTAAAATGGTAGAATCATCTCGTATTATCAATTGAATTATGTTAACTACAATTTTTGTTAGGTATTACTCAGAGATATAAAGAGATAAGACAATGGCCGATAAATTGATGTATATCCCAAATGATGATACATAAAATTACCCTTTCTGTAGATTATAATTAATGGTTGACACTTTTGAAAACTCAATTTAATGAACCAACCAAAAGGAATAAAAAAGCATAATTATATACTTTGGGGACTAGTGTAATGAACAGTTCACTGTCCCCTCTATCTCTGATTATTACTTCAATTTTTTATACCTTACCTAAGCCAAGCATCCAGGTACCCCAGGATTGATGGGCAGAGTCCAGACCTTGAAGGTGACCATCACTGCTGGCAAAACGGCCGGTACTCACTCCCTCTTTTATTACATCTTCCAGGCATTGTACTGACTTGCCTTTGCGGCTGAAGATTTTCTTTAATAGCCTGAACATTAAAAATAAATAAATGGTAAGTAAGAATCATTTTACAAAATAAAATATGTTCATTAAAGATTACTGGAAAGATGGTTAACTT
This sequence comes from Acartia tonsa, assembly GCA_900241095.1. Taxonomy (NCBI): domain Eukaryota; kingdom Metazoa; phylum Arthropoda; class Copepoda; order Calanoida; family Acartiidae; genus Acartia; species Acartia tonsa. Next base: position 11,118 of record LS052789.1, on the reverse strand, counting down.
TACTTTCAAATTCCAAAAGATTAGTTATTTGAAATGCATTTTACTAACTTCCAGAATTTCTTCTTATTTATAACGAATAAAAAAAAGAATTAAAAACGAGAGAGAGTTGAGATTATACTATTGTGACATAGGTAATGGTATGCATCTTAAAAAGATGTAATAGGCATTTTATCAAAACAGCAAGGCAAATTTTTCAGCGGTGCTATTTTGTTTCTAGTAATTTCTGTATAAAACATTTATGTAAAACGACACTCATGAGATTAATGCTTGCAATAATTTTGCTGAAATGGTAACCTTAACAATCATAAATTGGACATCTTTAGGTGTATCTCATGTAGAAAAGAACCTTCTGAAAACATTGATTTAAAAATACTACTTACCCTATATCAAAAATCAAAACTGTGTGATGTTCGCTCCACTTCTCAATAATATTCAACCAGAACTGTATTTTAGAATGCCAGGACTCGGGATTTACATTTTTATTCCGCAGCGGTGCAAAAAGCGCATTCATACGCGCGTCATCACCCCACTCTGCGCATAACTCTTCCATTTTACCGCATTTTTGATTAGCTATCTCAACTTTAAATAAATCAATAAAGCATATCTGAAAAGTTATTGTTTATCAATAATGTTATCTAGATATTTATTGAGGTCAATAATATCTTGATTATCAAAATTCTTGGTTGTACTTAGTCGTCTGTTTACATAATAGTTACCAGAACAAGAATTTGTCAGTGCCTAATTGTGCGTGCATGGTTTTCATTGCAGGATTTTATTTAAGTAGGTATCAGTTTCAAACTGTCTTTAATTATATAATAGATAATAGCATGCATGGAATGATGAGAATTCATTTTAGTTCGCCCCCCCCCCCTTTCCCTATTATATTTTAGTTTTAAAAAGAAAAAAGTTTTTTTTGATGTAAATTCTAATGTTTTTATACTGTGTGTACAGGCGTTTTAAGAAAAAACAAGAAGTTTCTTAAGAAAATATAGTAATTTAGGACCTTTTTGGAGGCTAAAACAGCATTTTCCTCAAGGTGGACTATAAAATTTTATTATTATAGATATATACCTATATATTTTATATTTTATTAATAAAACCGGAAAAAAACATGTGGTTTTAACTGTCCTGGACTTTTCTTGCCAACCCTGCCCATGAGAAGCTAAATTGTAAAGGAGAACCATTTCGGTTCAGCGTTTAATGAGTACAGACAGACAAACAGAGATTATGTTACTTTATTATAATGACTAGCGGCTTCGCCTCTAGCCTCTAGGGGCTTTGCCACAAGAGGTAATTAAAAAAAATAAATAAAAATTAAGTACTACTGGTGCTGCCAGTAGTTTAATGTGAACTAACTTCCCCACAAACAAAAAAATGGGGGGAAAAATAGGTACCTAGGTAACTAAAAAAAAAAAATTGGGGGGGGAGGTGTCCCATCCCCCAAGAAAATAGCTTAAAACCACCACAGGACCATTAGGTATATACCCTGAAGAGTAGCATCCGATAGGTTCAATGGTTACCGAGATCTTAAGGCGGACGGACAGACATCAAGCTAATTTGTATTATAGATATCTGTGTAATAGTCTAACAGAACTATTTTCTAAATATAAAAACCATTCCTTATCCGTAGCTATCCAGAAAGTATCATCTGCTTGGCTTATGGGAATACCACACTCACCCCAGCCCTAAAATGTTTGCAAATAAAAGTATTTTGAAATTAGCATCATGTTTTATATAAAAACTATTTTATGTCTTTGTAAAATATCAGAAAATATCAAAATACTCCCCTCCCCACAAACTCTTGTGGCGAAGCAATTAGTCAGATAACAAATTAATGCAACTTAACTCGAAACCTTTCAATCACCGAATAATACAGGGGTGTATATTCTGCACAAAATTCATTTTTTCCCTGTTGCAAAAAACTCATATTCCCCCCTAGTTAAAATAAAATTTCCGATGATGTTAAGGGATTTTTTGTATCTGTAGATGAGAGGACAAGTAGCTTTTTGTTATTAATCAAATATTTCCTCATATTTTTGGTCCGATTGTTAAATTTTTTATAGATAATAGTATCAGCTGATATTTTCTGTACACTTTTTTTTCACCTTAGCCAGAAATTACATGCAGAATATACACCCCTGGAAAATAAAAAAATAACCTCAAGAAGCATTTTTGTATTGACCGTTCCAGGATCAAGGGTGAGACAGGTTACCTCAGGAAAACTTGACACCTTGCAATATAATAAAACTTGTCATTATACAAATAATCCCATTAAATATAATAGGGGCGTCATAGCTCAGTGGTAACACAATGAGTTAGGGTGGTGAGAGTTCAAGTCCCCATATGGCAAATATGAATTTCTTAGTCGTAATACATTCAAGCAACTTCCCCTTATTTGTCAGAAGGGAGTTTATTGAGTGGTTTGGATATTCAATAGTTACGTATAATATATGATACCAGTACAGCCCTTATCCCAAGCTCCTTTGCAGAGAACGTAATTCATTACAGTGACTGAATTCAGGACAACTTTAATACTCGGGGAGGTTGAGGTATTAAAGAGTAGCTGCCATGAGCAGGCGGAACAAATCATAATGGAATGGAACATGGAGTTGATGGCTATACAAAAGTGTCTCGTCCTACCCTTTGACCACTAATAAACAATGGCTACACACAAAGAAAAATATAATATCATACATCATGTTAGATGCAACTCTTCCTTATACAGCAAAACGCCATTAACAACTATCATATGAAATGAATATTATTCACCTGCCCAACTGTAATCATTCTATCAAACAGTTTGCTCTGGGAGTATGCCGTATGTCCGTTGTAATTACTAAAATAAAACAAATTCTGAAAACAATTTTTAATCTCTTATTTTTACTTCTTTGGCATGCCGCGACATCAACCCTATCGCCCCCGGGGCTCCCGTGATCCCCCCGGGATAATCCCCCCCACCACACCAAGGATCTCGTATCTCTCTTTGATGCTTGGGTCAGCCTCATTAGGGCTTTCTCAGGATGAGGACAGACATACGAGTGACCTAACGAATACAGCCGTCGGCCCCTACGGGGTCACAATCACTGAGCGTGATTGAGGGTAGACAAATTCTTGTCCTCCCTTACGACGTTTACTGTAGGAATTCTAGGGAACATATGTTGCATACAATAAATAATTGATTTTTTTAAATATACTTTTTTCATTGTTACTATCTTGTTATTTTGTAACGTATTATAGTATATAATATTGTAATCGTAATAAGAGACTGACACTCATAAATCTGAATGTCACTCTCTTAATAGTCGTTAGACTATATTATTAAAACATGCAATATTGTACCAATTCAGAATTTCGAAATACATTATTATTATTATTATTATAAACATCCAGAAGCGTACGTGCACACTGCACAAATCTTAAAAGTACAAGGGCAAATAAACACTATAATTCAGCTTTTGGAAGTTTTAAAAATATTCGGCTTCAATAGGTATCTCTTTAGGTAATTATTTTAAAAATCCTTTTTAACAATATTTTTTAAACTAAGAGAACTAAGTACAAAAAATCATCTCTACAATTACATAATCGGACCCTAAATTAACCGCCCATCGGTATGATATCTGAAATCGCATAATAATCCTAAAAAATAAAGTTCTAAAGCTTTAAAGGGAGGGTTCAAATTGGTCACGAGATGATTTTAGGCTATCTTAATTTTAGATGTAATCCTTTGGATGGTTTTAGGCTATTTATTTGTTCCAGAATTACCTCTTTGAATACAGAGCTCCCTACATGCTAGGGGTGCAACCGCTAGTAAAAATGAAAGAGGTTAATATCTTTATCTTATAATAAATATAAAAAAACATTATTGTAAAAAAAAGCGAAACTAAATCTGTTACCTTTTTGTCAGCTGATATTGTGTAGGTACCTCCCAACATTGAGATATAGAACTGAAAAACAAATAAAAATTATTCAAAAGACTTTTCATAAAGAAACATGGGTGTATATTATGCATGATTGGCCCTACCAAAGTGTGGGGGGGAGGGATAATAAATATGTGGTTGGGGGGGGAAAATGTAAAAATTTTGAAAACTGAAAACATTTTTTCCATTTTTCTCCCCTCCTTGGTAAAAAAAACTAAAAGACTATGTGGGAGGAGGGATAACATGAATAAAATAGAGTTCTAAAAATATTTTTCCATTTTTTCCCCTTCCTTGCTGGAAAAATTAAGAGAATAAAAAAAAATTTTGCAGCAGGAAAAAAAATTTATCTTGTACAGAATATACACCCCTGTAAAGAAATAAACTATATTTGGTAATAAGAATCTCATCGCACACAAAAAAAAATCTGGGTAAAGTGAATGCTTTTCTGCAGGGAGTGGGGAAAGGTGGGTTGTAAAAAAAATATCAGAAGTCCACCCATACACTCCACACCGTTATTGACGGACGGAGTTACAAAGTGAGCTATAGAGAAGTGTTGCTACCAATAAAAAGAAGTTTATTTACTCACCTAGTGTTGATCAATCGCGGATTTTCTGACTTGAGAATTAAATCCTTGAGTAGATGAGAGAGTAGATAAGGCGCCACTACGTTGACAGCAAATGTTTGTTCTAGCCCATCTTTAGTCTCTTTATACTCTGGTAGATACACCCCAGCATTGTTTATTAAACAGGATATGTGAGGTATCAGCTGCTGTACTTGTCTAATAAAAAAAACAGCTTAATACCAGTTAATAAAACAATCGTTTCAGAATAATATAAGATGTAAAAGTTAATTCAACTAGGTACCTTCATTTGGAGGCATTGTTAATATTGGATTTCAACAAATATTTATTTACGTAAAAATTCTTTTATCCTTCATTAACTTTCCATTCATTTTACTAGAGTCCTAATAAGATCAAACTGAACCGATTTCATTATCCATTTTGAAAAAAAAGGTTTAAATAGAATCTGAGATTGTTTAAGACTTTAATATTTATCAATTTAAGTCTTTGGGTACTTGAGGTGTTTTTTGCATTAATCCCCCCTTTCGATTGCAAAAACCCTAGCCAATAGTGTTCAACCATAATAGTGACAATGTTTCTTGGTTTTGAAAATTTAGTACTTACCTAGCGATATTTCTAATATCTTGAATGCAAGCTAAATCTCCAAGCACAGTATGGAGGGTTAGATCATGTTTATGATGAATAGCAGCTTCTTTAACTTGTTCCTCGGCATTTCTTAGTCTTGTTGCATCTCTTCCATGTATAATCAATATATCCGCATACCCAGCTAACTAAAAATAGTCTTGATTAAAGTTTAATCATATTAAAGTAACATAGCAAAAAAAAAAATACGGATGAGTACATAAAGATTTAATCTTTATTAAAGAACCACAAAAATTATGTAAGTACAAACGGATAATATGAAAATAGGGCAAAAATTCTTTCAGTGGCCATAAAAAAAAAGATAAAGAGAAATAATAAAAGTATTATAAACATTTGAAATTTACGAAACCTTATAAATAATAAATAAACAAATATATAATATATGTATTTGGAAGCATGGCTGAAAAAATAACGGACCAAGCAAGTTGTACTGGTTGCTCTATGGTAATGGGGTAACATCCCCAAAAAAATCCGCAGTCTATCTTATATGGCAGCCGAGGAAATAACATTTCACCTCATAGAGTTAAGAACGGGCAGACATACGAACGAACCTTCTGATAAAAACTTAATGGTTTTAACTTACCTTTTTGCTAGTATGGAGTCCTATGCCGTCTGTAGCGCCAGTTATCATAAAGATTTTATTTTCGATCATTTTCGAGTTTTCTCTGAAAAAAATATACAAATACATATAAGTCACCGTTTTTCCTTTGTACCAAGGAAAATAAAAAATAATTGAGATCGTTTGAAATATAATGGACGAATAATTTACATTAAGATTTTGTAATTCAGTATTAAATTATTTCCAAAACTGTATAAATGAATTATCATGATTCTAGTGATCACACACATACACAAAAATATCAGAAAAAATACAGAAAACACAGCCAGCTCAAAATCTAAGCTTCCAGAAAATTATGACAGTTACTAATCTTTTTGGCTAAATCTGCTTCCAACGGTACAACCAAAATGTGCTCCTTGAAGGCAATTGTGATCCTATAGACAGCTGATTTTAACGCACATTTAAGCTCTTGTTTAAGTTGGACATCTGCTGGTTCAGCACTACGCTTGCGGTGGTGGTAATTACCCGCGGCTTGTAGCACGCGACAACGGTCTACAGACTCCTCCAGCTTGAGAAGAACAGTAAGGATTGCAGGAAGATCTTTTTGAACCACTCCATATCCATCCTCTTCTATGCTGGCACGTACAACGTAGGATAAGATTTCAGCAGCATAAATGGCACCCTAAAAACAGAAACTTAATTCTTAACCAACTAGGTAGGTACCTACCTATATTTTTTAAGCAAAAAGTTTTACCAGATACATTTCCGTGTGATATCTTATTGTATATCTAACAAATATAAGAAACTAAAAACTAGTTTTTAAAAAATCCTTAAATGATAGAAAATTTCCTAAATAACTTTGAAGGAAGACTTGACGTTAAGTTACACTATAGAGTAGATGCGCCATTAATAACTATTAAATAACCAACCTGAGATGCTGTAAAGATTTCTCTGTATGGCAAGTCTTGGGGCTCATTAATCATCCATCCGATAATTGGTCGTTTGCTGAGGCTTGTAACAAAGTTAGTCCATTGAGCGTTAAGACTTTCAACCCACTTCGGTGGAGCTGGAGCCTTAGGTAGGTTGTCTTCGGATTTGTCGGTCCTAGCAGGAGCCAACATGCGCATGTTAGGTGAAACTACACGACGGCCAAAGTTTGGATGGAGGGGGGTGGATGTAAGTGGATTCTTAACCTCATCTTCTTTAGGTTCGGGTGGTGGGGGAGGAGACAACAACTTTCCCAGGTCGCCATTCATTGTCTGCAGAGTTTGTAGGGTAACACTCTGTAGCTTATTCCACATGTGAGGATGGCCGCCGGGAATTGACAGAGAAAATATTTCCCGCCGAATATCTCCGCTTTCAACTGTTGCTTCGGCTAAACTTTGCAGTGATAACAAGGACAAGAGGCTAGACGATGAGGCAGCTCCTTCAAGCATATTTTCAAGGCTAAGGCTGGGTAGGGGCACAGTTGTGTGCGCTCTCATGCATATTCTTATACATGACATCACTAGTTTTACATAAAATATGCTGATAAGAGTAACAGCAACCATAGAAATGGATAGCATAAAATGATAGGCCTCATTTACTGCCATAAATCCGCCCAGCCAGGAACAAATTGAAAAGCCGATATAAAAGTATCTAAAGCTGCGTAGTGTATCCATAAAAGTTGGAAACATCTGATTCTGAATATTATGCTTTACTTGTGAATATTTGTCAATGTTTATAATTGGTATTTGGAGGTAATTTCCATTCTCGAAATGATAGCTGACACCCTCTTGAAGTCCAGAAAAGAAACCAGCAAAAACTACGCACATAAGAACTGGATTGAGTTGTGTGTTGCCCTCCTTCATGGTTATATACAAGGTAAACAACTCTGACCTTGACACTAAAGCAAGTATCAAACTCAAAGCCCCGCCAAGACACGTAAACTGGATGAAAGAGATCAGGTGTTCAGAGAGCGAACTTTTTATGCACGTCAGGACGGATTTTGCAACTGTTGGGACAGCTTTGGCATTTTCAGCGTAAACTTTGCTGAGTTGGGCTACACAAAAGGATCCACAGGCCAGGTACACCCAGGAGCCGGGTGAAAATATGGTTCTAATGGTCTGTATTAGCACGGTAACAGGTTCTGAAGATTACAGAATAGATTATTATTTTAGTAAACAAAAGTATCGGGGTGTTTGGTCTGTGTGCAGAGTCTGCCACGTACGAAAGATCTTACTAACTGCTTAACTTCTACAACTCTCCTGTATTATATATATACTTTATATAATGTTTTAGTATATCTTAATATTTTAAATGACACAAGAGTAGTTTAGTAGCTTCTAAATACATGTGTTACCTACCTCATAAATCGACAATTGAAAAAAAATAAAAATATCTGAACAAAATGAGTAGGTAATTAAATAATCTATTTCTTTCCTGCAGGGGTTTGTAAAATCATAAGAACCGCAACAAAGACACCAGTTGCCGCCGCATTAAAGGCCACACTCCACGCCGTTGCGCCGAATTCTCGCCATTTTAAAATGTCCCCAAGGAACCACTTGTCCATTTCAGTACTCATTTTTAACTCGCTCAAATAAGATATTTGGAATTGAACATCACTAACTTTCTAAAAATCAAACATTATTAAATAAAATAAAATAAGTAAATATCTAATTTTAAATGCCAAAGTAATGCCCAATTTATATATATTCGTATAAAATTAAATATATGCATTTATTGAGAATATTTTATGAGTAACGCCAAAATAAATCTAATTTGTGATAGAAAAATTACCATTACATAAATTAATTATAAATATTACTAACAATTAAGTGTAACTTTACATTTATCAATAAATAACAAACTTTTGCACCTATAAAATGTAGAAAATAAAAAACATTTATGTGCGTAAATCACACAAGCCTTGATATCCTCAAAACTAAGTGACTTATAAACCAAAACGGTTCAATTAAAAATTTCAGGCTAAAAATATGGGAAAAATATTGAGAAAGTTCAACTTTACACCGGCTTCACATAATAAAGAAAAAAAAGCTACATAATCAAATAATTTTTGTAACGTTTACGTCGATTTTTAAGAAAAAAAACCCGCCTTAAACATTATATGCACGGAGAAAGTAGACATTGGACTGTAAATTAATTTAGTATCTAAAGGTATACGATCACGTTATCTTGTTTGTAGGCTCAAAAACTATGGGGTACTTTCATTAAAAATTTTGCATTGTTGGTTAAAAACTAGAAGTGTAAAACTTTAGATCTACAGATGGGGTAATTAAGGTTAGGTTCGTTCCGAATATATACCAATTTCATAGTCCATTGTCTCATTCCTTCAGATTTACGATGCTTCGAGACTTGATTGTCAGAAACGGCCAAAAAATTATAAATGTATATTTATATTTAAATATAATTTTTGCGGCATTTGCGCACCTCTCACTTTTTTTAGCTCGGCTTTTGGTACTTTTTAGGACTATTTAACAGGTTAATGACATTTTTCAACATTTTTTCTAGTTTTTAGCGAAAATTATCGACTAATTCTTTATTTGTTATAAAGTAAAAAATGTGAAATGTTCATAAAATTTTAAATAATTACGCATTTAAATTATTTTTATTATGTCGTCTTTGTAAGATATTTTGTAAAATTTTCTTTTTCTTTAAAATAAATCTATTTATTTCACTTTCGTTATAAAGAACGCTAAAAATGCCTTTGGTATTTTTTAAAACTATGCTTTTTTCATCATAAAATATCTTATATATACTTTTTCTGAATTATTGCCTCAATTTAAATTATGAAAGACGACTTTTTGAAAGAAAACATTAACGCGGTGCTCGCGCAAAATTATTTGTAAACAAATGAAGCACATGTTGAAAAGAAAACGGGATTAGATTTCAAATACTCTATGAGTCTATTTCCAGTTGTGTTCCTAAATTTCTTCCACATTTTTCATGAAAATGAGGCTTTCTTAAGTTATGAGCAAAAAATAATTTATGAGAATACCAAATATATTAATAAAATTAGAAGAAAAGTCGGATGTTAAATATGGATACAGAAAATAATGAATCAATTGATTCATTAATATGTTACTTATGTAAGATTTGTGAGGCTGTCTTAGTTGATGAAAAGGTATAATGTTTAAAAATATCATTTTTAATGTTTCTAAATTTAAATGAATTTTTCTAGCTAACAAAATTTTTCCCTTAGGACAAAAATATATATATATACTGTAATCTATAAATATCGAGCATGCGGTTATATAAAATAGTGAATAAAGAATATAATATTTAAACTTTAAATTATTATTCATTATTTTAAGGAATTGGATGGTCATTTGATCGAAGTTCATCAAGTAAAGCCCACTGAAGACCAAAAAGTATTCAGGTGATATTTACTTTAGATAAACTAATTGAGTGAAAGAAAGATAAATTTAAAATAAAGAAGTTACTCTATAATTAACAACGTCATTTTGTCATCTCAAACACTTTTAAATCTTTCCTGATCAATATGCATATAATTTGTCCGTCCGCATATTATACTATTTGCATCTGCTATATTGTATATATTCCTATGTTATTTTTAAAGATTTTTTACCAATAATCTCCTGCAATATAACTTTGTCTAAGCATTTTCTTGTTATTAAAAGAAGTTTGTTTATTTTCTAGGCCTTTTTTATGTTGGTTTTAAATTACCACTTTTAATATTTTCATTTTATTTTAAGATGCAAGGAATGTGGAATGAAGTTGAAGTTCAAGCTTATTATGATTACCCATGTTAAAGGACATATTAGGCAAAGTTGCTTTTAAAAACTTTAATACACTAAAAATCTCATCCAGTACCTTTTTTTTATAGAGTAGACTTAAATGCCAGTGCTTGGATTTCCAGCATGTTTGTTTTAACAATAACATAAATAACAATTTTTTCATAGCAACTTTAACACAGAAGAAAAGCTAGAATGACACCACCTCCAAAATCATTCTCCTGTGAAGTCTGCAATGAATTATTTGACATGAAGATGCAGTTGATTAAGCACAGAAAGGTTCATAAAGTAGCAAAGCCGTATCAGTGCACTTTCTGCGAAAAGTGTTTTCAATCCAAGCTTGCCAGAGAACATCATATAAGAATTCATACTGGAGAGAAACCTTATACTTGTCAGGTGAGTCATTCTGAGTTTTTAAAGGAGAAGCTTTTCTATAACCAGGATTGTGCGTCACTACTACAGTGCGTTGGGGACTGGTGGGTCAATGAATTATCAGATTTTGAGGTTTTTTTTTCTAAACTTGCGATGATTTTGGTCTGTTAGGATATATTCAGCTATTTTACAAACGTAGCCTACAAGGGAAAACTCATTAATGAGGGGGGGGGGGGGGGGGGGGGGGGGGGGGGGGGGGGGGGGGGGGGGGGGGGGGGGGGGGGGGGGGGGGGG
>LS052785.1:0-14249 GCA_900241095.1 Acartia tonsa | reverse complement strand
TTTTTTAGAAATACTTTGTTAGATTATTGATTATTAAATTGTATCGGAGCTACTCTATACTCGTATTCGCAGTCTGTCTGTACATCCCCTCATACGTCAGTTCGAATCTCGGTCTGACACTACCTCATAACTAAAGACATTAAAAATGGTTCAAACTGCTACTATGTCAGAGGCGCGACGTAAATAGTTGAAGTGGGGTGAATGCCTTGGCCCAAAACAGGCGCAACTCGTTACCATGTTAGGACTTCTCAGACAAAGGTCGTGCATCTCAGAGAGTTGGTTGTCTGATGGATGTTACTTCACCTATTATCCTTGGGTGTTAGAGTATTGAATCAAATTACATGTGTATTATGCTCTGGATTCTCTAGATGATTACTTAAAATCAAAGAAGAATCCCACCCTTATGAGGTAATCATTATACTAAAGTAACATGATGTATGTTTGTCTTTTTGTGTATCTGTGTGTTTGTACTGAAGGATCTTGGTAACCACTGAACCGAACAGGGAAGTATTTCATAGGTCCCGGGAAGGTTTATAACTATTTTGGGGGAGGGTACCACCACCCTATCAAGAGAAATAAAAAGAATCTAAATTCTTTTTACGTTTCTCGATTTTACAAAGAGATTCCAACGCAACATAAACGTCAACCTAACACAGACATATTTTAAATATAAAAAAAAACATTTAAAGTGCCACTAGAGGCCTCTAGGGGGCGTAGCCGCTAGTAATAAATATGAAGGTAAGCAACTTTTCACTCATTAGTCTAAAATATTATTCTGCTATGAAAGAGTAATTCAAAATATGACTTTTAAAATACAGCTTAAGATTTTTTTGGGAAACCCTACTACAAAATATAAATCATGTCAAAAATATTCCTATTTAAAATCAAATATTCATGTTATGTAAATAATAAAGTTATAATGTAAAAAAATAGAAATATTGTATCTTGACAGTTTATAAATTGTTACCATTTACTCTTTGTTATTTCTTTTCAACACAGAGAAACAACAATTGACACTCAGATTTACACTTGATTTTATAAGCAAAGGCTCTGTACGTTCGTCCGTACGTCACGGTTGGCTCTTTCGTTGATTTAGGCATGATAAAATTATCCTATCGAATGAAAACTTTGCATGAAGATTACTGTAACAGTTAGGTACGATATAGAAAGCATAGTAACTACTCTGTAATCGTTATTAAGCTTCTCTATAATCAAGTCTATATACTATTTCATTATATCTTTAAATTAATATGTTGGTTATTAAGTTTTAACTTTCTACAAGTGTTTATGTTCTTTTGTTGAATTCAAAGTTTTGCTTTTGTGGATGTTGTCATACTTGTTTTGCAACAATTAACAGCTTTACCGATTATTTTCTGGATGTAAACATTCAACATAAACGTTTAAATCTGTTCTAATAAACCCATAAAAATATCTTAAGATAACCCATTTTCATTGTGCTTCTAGACGATCAAAAAAACAGTTTGCTGCTTAAGATTAAACGATTTTAGTTGCAGCTACTCTACAACTTACCCCATCTTCTTCAACGTTGTTAATTGTACAGTGTAGCCTGGCGGTTCCTCCTCTTGGCACAGTTATATTTCTCTCCTGATGTCGTACGTCGTACACCTCCTAAAATTTTATCCTTTATTTATATTTTAAAAATAGAATAAAAGATTTTTTGTGCTTTCCTACATTTGCCGGTTGGGCACTGGTAAAACCTCCCTTTATTTTTATAATAAATTAAAAAAAAAGGGGGGGGGGGTGGTTTAGTTTTATTCCCTACGTCTATTCCTGCTGTGTAACCTAAAATAACCTGACCAAAAGTAATAAACAAACGAAAATGCATATCCTTTTTAAAACATTATTTAAACAAAGAGAGGGGGTGTTAATAGTGCTCAAACAGGTACCTTATGGGATTCGATAGCGCTGATTTTTCCTTTTGTACATACGTTAATTGCTATGCTAAAGTCAAACTAACACAAATTAACACAATTTTATTTCACTGTTTCACAGGTGGTTTTGAAACAATTTAAAGCCATCCCTTCGGACAAATTTTAACATATTGATTAAAGATCTTTTAAAGTTTCAAAATCAATGCCTGTCAGTTTGTTTAAAAAAACATATATAGATATAAAGGATGAAACATTTTCCTTAGAGTGTCCTTGACCGCTGAGCCCTTTCTTCTGCACAACCTCCATAGCGTAGGGGTCGATAAAGTTGAATTTCCTACCATACAACATGTTGGAGTGCGGCACATAATCTGGATTCACGGGTATTATATGGTTGAAATTTGAAATGTTGAAAAAAATATAACTTTCCAAAGTGTCATAAAGGGATTATCCATCTCTTTTTTAGGGGTTTTATTTCCCACTTCTCATCTCATTTCCCTCATTTTTATGACGTAACATGGCTGGTTTTTCAGACACTTTGTAAAGTTACTTGAAAAATTATTAATCTTTCGTAGACTTAATACTTCGCTTTTTTGTGTCAGTCAAAGTATTTTAAATATCAAAAATTAATTCAATGGCTGTTCTTTCTTTAAATTACTCTTGAAATCGAATAGGAGATAAATAATGCAAAGCAAAGTTAGCAAATAATTTAAATCATTTGCGTTCAAGGGGAGGGGGGGTGGGGGGAAGTTGTAAATATCTTCTCAAAAATTGAGATTGAAAAATTCTGCCTTCCCCTGTTTTTCAGGCCTTACCACCACCACCCCTTGCAAGAGGACACTTATGATTCTATTACTAGGGAAAAGCTATAGTGGAAAAATATCTTAACCTAATCTGTATAAGAATACTTAATTAAATTAATGTTTTAACACTCCTGCGTTTGTCCACTCCAACGTTTGAGACTCCTGCGTTTGTCCACTCCGACGTTGGGACTCCTGCGTTTGTCCTGGAACCATTTATTAATCAGACTCTTAATCTTTAAACATTAAAATAACTCTTCCGTGCCTGGATCCTTGTAGACTTCCTGGGTGTCATGTCCTGTATCCTGGGGGCGTAGATGACCGCCAGGCTGAGAAACAAGATCTAGTCCCTAAAAAAATAAATTGGTATTATCCTCTTAGATTATTGTTTTCAATTTTGAAAATTTTGGTAAAAGAAAGTTAGCAAAAGTTAGTCAATACCTTTAAAAAAATTAATGGTAATTCATACAATGTTCAATTTTAACTATACTTTGAAAACAAGTATAATCTCTAGTTCTTTTAATTATGGATTCAATAAGAAAAACTTGGATATATATTTATTAATTAACCGCATAAATTAAGAACATTTAGCAGTTCGTTTTATTAATTAATATTTTAGTTTAAATTAGTGTATATTTTATTCTTAATGACCTTGCATTGTGTTTGTATGAAATTCATTGCAAAATTAAGATTCCAAGAAGCATAAAAACTTCACCGTCATTTCCGCCAACTAAAACCAAGGACAAATTTTGTTAGAAAGAAGGGCAAATATGCAGAAAAAAGTAAAAATGTTTAAAACTTATTATTTGTTTGATCAACATTTTAAAATCTCCTTCAAATTTTTTCTTATTTTTTTTGTCTCAAATGTTGTTAGTTTATTATTGCTGAGATATGTTTACAGGGCTCAACAGATGCACCTTACTCGAGCATATGTCGTTTAATTAGACTGTATTGGTGGTGATTAAAACAATTACTGAACGGAAAAATGTCTGGCTGCCGTGCCCTGTATTGTTAACTCGTTTTATAATATATCAATTTTGGATGTACTTGTTTTAGCTTTCACTTCAGGAGTTGGTACGCTATAAAAAAAGTTAAAACCCATAAATATAAGTTAAAAGTAATAAATTTCTGGAACTTTACCCAAAAGAGCTATCCACACAAAATGAAAGGATATCCCACTTAAAAGTAGGGAAAATATAATCAAAATTTCTTTCATGTTTGTGATTTCTGAGCTAGTCATAATATTGTGCTGTTACATGTCGAGCCATTATTAGAATAACGTTATTGAAATGGTATTCATCATTTCGCTGCAAATTTGAATTTGCCTATTTAATTAAATGTTTTTTTGTGGGTTTACATAATTTAATTTCTTATATACGAGAAAGAGGTATTTGTGTGTGTCTGTGTGTACCAAAGGATCTCGCTATTCGCTGAACCGATATGGTCCTCCTTCACAAATTAGCCTCTAGCCGCGTAGCCGCTAGTATTTAATAAATTTTCATTCTTGAAACAGATTTTTGGTCATAGTTTTTCCACCTTAAAATGACAATACCATGTAAAAGTGTAAATGATTTTCAACTTTTTTATTCAGCGCTTTGCAGTAAAATTGCATGGTGTTTACACAAAAATACATTTTTTGAATTGGCCAATTACAATTCGTTATCTTATTCAATTCTTATATATTTTAATTTGTTTCAGACCCTCTAATTTTTCACGCTATACCCATCTATTTTTTTTTAAAGTTCGCCAAGGATTTTTATATGAGTGAGATGGAATTTTTAAAGGAGTCTTTTATTTTTTAGATGTGTTATTAGAGATGTTAAAAATTCTGTAAATAAATCTAAATCAAGGATGACAACATCCATAAGTAGCAAAGCCCAAAAAATAATGGATGAGAAAACGGATAAGAAGATTTAAAGGGCATTTGTTAAATGCAGCCAACAAAACTGATTAAGTCTAATATTTTTTTTTGATATCAGCAATACGATGCGATAAATATCTATTATCTTTTTATAGGGTAATATGAAAACTAGCATGTCAATCTTATATCAGCCCTAAAAAACTAGAAACATGTGTTATAAAGTTGAAAATAAGTCAGATGGGTTAATGTTAGCTGTGGATCACTCATAGGTTCCGGGATACTATTAACTAGTATTCTTAGTTCAATCGCCTGACAACCTTAAAATGCATTGGTTTTATTTTATTTAATTTTACTTTATATGTGGGATATTAAAAGTACAGAAACAAGGAAAAGTACAGAGGGATAATCATTTTTGATTTTACCCCCTTAATTTTTGTATAAAAAGATGATTTATGACCCTTATAGGAAGATAAGTATTTGGTTTGTCCCTTAATAGAATTAGATATTTACAATGGAACACAAAAACAAAGCCAAAATTATGCTAAATTGCATTGCAATGCATAGATATTTATTACACCAAAAGAAAAACTATTTCGCCTACAACTTAAGAATTAATCTTATTAATCTGTGGTCTGGTATATTGTTAATTATAAGGATAATGATTTATATTTAAAATAAAACTGCTATTCGTACCTTGCAGAAAACTTTAAGGTAAATTATTTTATCTACAGCCATAAAACTGTTTATTATTTACACCTAAAATGTTTTTGAAAACTCAAAAAAAAACAAAGCTAATTTTACTTTCCCATTATTCCTTAAAATGTAAAACCTAACTCGGGTACATAAATTAAAACTTACCATGACTACGTAGATTTCTATATTATGATAGAAACTTAGAATTGTTAATATGATAATTATCACGTTTTATTATTGTTTAAATTATCTGTTGCTTGATACAAAAAGAATTGCTAGTAAGACTAACATTTTGACTATTACATTTCTAATTTTAAAAACTTATCATATTTACTTATAAAACTTTTTATTCGGTAAAAATAGCTTCAATATCAAAGATTGTAGCTACCAAATAATGCAATATCATAAAAACGCATCTGACTTATTAGTAGTAGATTTGATTTTTGATTAGGCTTCGACATCAACTTACTCTTGAAAGTATTTAATTACTAGTTCGAAGTAAGTCAATTTTTGCTGGGCTATTTTTTTCTGTTTGTATCCATAAAAAAACTTATACCCTCAAGGGTAAAAAAAGGTAAAAATTTGTCTGAATATCATTGGCACAGAAATAATTACATATATGATAAATAAGTAATTTATTCACGTCAACGAAAGAAAAAAAATGTTCTTATAGCTTTGTGACATACCAGTATAATTTTCAGTCTAGTCCCTGAAATGAAGACAATGTGATTTGACTTAATGACAGAGTGGCATAACGCCAGACTATGGTTAAGTTGCTGCACCACACATAAGTAAATTCTGTTTGCAACAATATTGACTTAAGTTAACCAAAGTATTGACACTTATTAAAGACCTATCAATGTTCTGGAAGACAACTTTTATTTTGTTTTAGCATGAAACTTCTTTTTTAGGTATACCATGGAATAAAGAATTTTAAAAAGGTGTAAATTATTTCCCATTTCAGCACAATATTTTCTGAAAAAAAAAATTCTAAATAAAAATTTGTTGGGGTATAGCATGTATTTAGTATGATATTTTCGGTAATAAATTACTTTCAATCAATTAAGTTTTATAAATCTTACAGCAACTAAGATACAAGTATTACTTTGTCTGAATGCTCAAGTGATAAACGTAACGATAAATCTTAATAATTGAGTATTTTTTATTGCATCGAATTATAGTTATTAAAATGAAACTTATAACATTAAAGCTTCAGGCCCGCGCTAACATAACTATTAAAAATTGTATAATTTTTGTTTTAATAATCGTGGAAAATTGTTTGTAATACGATGCAGCATATGATTTTTAGCATAGCTGAGAACCGGTTCTAATCCAGCGACTTTAAATAGTTTCAAAGCCATACTGGAAAAGATATTTTTACAAAGTCTTGATTACTACATAAACGTATCCCTTTCTCATAAAGAAGTCAAACAAACTAATTTAACCAACTAACGTTGTCATTTTTGCAAAGTTTTATATTCTTCTTGTTTTTTTACTTGTCTATTATAATACCTATGCTTTATTGAATCAGAATCTCGCTTTAAGCTCTTTCACAGAATATAAAATAAAATCTAACTTATTTATTCTCAACCATTTGTCTTCCTATCTGTCTATTGCTAAAGATTTTACATGGATTTAATAAGCATCAATTGTTGTATGTATATGGGAAGAAATACTTTGGACAATTTACTGGCACATTTACTTTTCAAATTTAGGACTTTCAGCTAAAGGTTTTTACAGTCATGTTCAGGAAGCTACTGTTCAAAAAGAAAAGTAAATAATTAATGTTGTGTTTTTTATACAGCTCTAAGCTGCATTCCTAAAAAAAGATCTTGCATAGAGTTGTCAACTAATAAAGAAACAATCTTTTTTTCTTCTGTCATTCCTAATAAAATACTTCTATGCCTCTTCCAATCAAATGCACATTGGGTAGATGTTTCTTTTACTATGGTTTAATATCAAGCAATTTTGTATATATTTCATAACATTTATGTCTATTATTACCTATAAAATGAAAGGGCTTGAGTTTACTATAAGTACAACTTTTTAGCTAGTTAAAAAGTAAGTTTCTTTGTCAAAAATAAATTATTTTATTGCTTGGTATTATTTTAGTATACCATTAAATGGTTTATAAATGTGTAACCTTAATTTTATCTTAAAAATAATCATTTTTGATGACATTATGTTGTTGTAATAATCCTTGTGCACCTTTTGGGTCTTTTAATTATATTCTGAGAAAATCTAGTTTAACATCACCAATCTATAAAAGCTTAAAGAACAATTTCCAAATAAAAAAATGGTTAAAGAGTCAAGCAAGCAAATTGAATAAAAATGCACAACAAAACAAAAACAAAAAGAAAAGAAATCAACAAAGTCTTTCCCTTTCACACAATATCTTTCCTATTTCTCCATCTAAAGTGAATAGTTTCCAACACAGGGTAAAAGGTTGGTTGCTGAAAAAATATTTGTTATATTGGCATGTTGTTTGACTTTTGCCTATTAACTACCTGTTGATTTATATGGCAGGTGTCCTACTTTAAAGATCATAGGTTTTTAATTAAATGTATTTTTTATTGATTACTTGGATTCAACTAAATATTGCTAGAAGCTATGAAAAACAGCAAAGTAAAGAAACATTTTTATAATAAAGAGTAGAAAAATTGCATTTAACCCAGTTTGATTCTTTATCTGAAATCAAATTCTACCTTGAAAACAAAGTTTTACCTCTCTTGTCTCTACTGAACCCTGACCTTATGAAGGCTATGCAAATGAAAAGAAAGGAACCACTTCATAAAATATCCTTTGTCCCAGAGTTTTGAAAGTTATAATTGAATTTGTAAATGCACACAAGAGTATAACTAGAAATACACAAGGCAGGATTTCACTTTTTATTCCTGATTCACACTTTTACAAATAATTACATTTGCATTAAGTTGAACAATTACTTGGGTAAATATCTACTAAGTTTGAATACACTATTAAGTGGAATAGGTATCTAAATAGAACATATTTTTATACACTTATTGAGAAACAGATATTACAAATGTATGTATTTATAGCTTGTATAGTTATTTATTGCATCATATTATAGATAGTTTTACATGGGTATTGAAATAAAAATGTATAAGTTTGAACTGCAATACAATGCTATACATGATTTTTCAGTATGGCTGAGAACGGGTTCTAATTTAGCGGATATCAATCAATTTTGAAGTTATAATGTAAAATATATTCTTAGGCAGTTATAGAAAAACTTTTGAACTATGTGTTCTTCATAGAAATTAAGAACTAATAAGTCATTCTTTTAGTGGTAATTTAATGCTTACAAGACTTGTATTAATCTTAAGAATATTGACAAATTTTATAAAAATATTGAATTAAAAGTGCATGTTGATAATTTTCAGAATACAAATTCAGCATTTATAAAAGAAAAAAATACTTTAGTAATATTGTTTATGAAGCAACAATTTCTTTGAAGGAGAGGAAAGACTTTGACTGGACTATAAGAGGATGATTAATTAAATCATTATGCTATTTATTACATATTGCCTAGATAAAATTTCTTCTTGAATTGTATAAAATAAAACTTTTTAAAATAATAATAAGACGAAAATTATTTTCAAGCTTTTTGTACAATATGAATTATTTTGTATGGGATACCTCACATATAAATATCAAATGATGTAAGTCTTCAAGTTGATGCAATATATTATTTCAACACTTCCATATTTCAATTTAACAAAATAATCGTTTTTATAGATAGAAATGTTTGATAGAACTGATCTATTAATATAAAACTTTAAGTAGTAACTTTTATGATCATATCAAATTATTTTCTAAAGATAACAACTATGTCATCTTTAACCAATGATTTTTAAATTGTTTTTTTGTTGTTGTAATTTTTAAAACAAATGATACTCCAAACTATGTAGGTAATGTCATAATATCACATCAAGAGTTCTTGTGTACATGTTTTTTACGGATTTCAAAATGAAAAATAATTACAATTTTTTAATTTTGAAAAAAACTTTATTTAAAGTAAAACAAGCTTGAAAATATTGTAAGCAAAACATTGCCAATAAAAGTTGGAAAAAGCATTCAATTCCGCGAAAACTTTTTTAACAATATTCAAAATTGGAAAATTGTTGAATTCTTTGTTGTTATTTATGAAGCATGAAGTCAGAAAAGTTTTTTACAATATTAGTTTTTGAATATTGAGACACTTGCGTTGCTGCAAGTGTTTGTTTCCCTTACTTCCAATCTCTCTTTTCTTTTAATTTAGTATTTACAAGTAGAACACGTCTTAATAGGTATTTTTTAATAGTTTATAAGCCTCGGAAGAAAAAAAAACATATTTTGGCTCTTACAGAGAGGTTTTATCCTATTATAGAAAGAAGTAAGGTTTTAAAAGTAACATGATCTCTGAGTGTCTATATCTTAACATCTCGATACCCGCTCGACCGATATGACTCTCATTTATAGTAAAGCTATCTATAGATATAGGAAAGGTTTGTAGCTATTTTTGGAGTGGGTAACTAAAATTGAAAGTGGAGTTTTGTCAATACCTGAGCAAAATCTCTAGATATTTTCTATGTTATTATAACTGTAAAAGTTGGTATAGCATAGTTCTGTGCTAGCAATACTATAGCAAGCCTGCCCTTTGCATTTAGTAAGAATTGGAAATTTCATTTGATTACTTGCTTCTACAGTCCTTTAGGCTCGATTCTTAAGCATTTTCTCAAAAGTTATGTACAGTATACAAAAGGAACTAAAAGGAAACTATTTATGTAAGTGATTCATGCACACTACTTTAAAAAAAATCTAATGAATAATTTTACAATAAATTTTGCATAGAATTGTTAAAATTAAAAGAATTTAAGTATTGGACTTTGTACAATGCATATTAGTGATGAACTAAAATGATTTGAGCAATAAATATTCTGTATATGACAATGATGAATATATGTACTTATTAGACTTTAGTTAAATTCTTAATCTATTTGAGTATCGGACTCCTAACCTTGTAAACAAGAATGGAAACTATGAAAAACTATGTTAAGTATCCGACTCTGAATCTTGCATACAATGGTGAATGCAACAAAATTCAAAGAATAAGATTCTGGTGGTTGGTGGAATAGCGCAGCTAATCTATAATACTATTTGTCCTCCTGTTTGTGCTTTTTGTTTAAGGACTTAACTTTGGTTCAAGTCAATATCTGTCCCTAATCTATAAAAAGTGACATGAAAGACTTTTAATTGTTTGGTTGTTAAAAATCTGACATAGTATGAAGTTGTTAGTGCATCCATAATTATAATATCTGAAAATAACTTCCCAATTGTTAGGGATGATATTAAATCTAAAGATTTCTTTATTATATTACTATTTTTAAATTAAATTAGAGTTTTGGTTTTGACAGGCAAAGTACAACTGCAGCTAACTTTATAAAATACAAATGGATTTGCATGCTTGTCATTCTCGTTTTTTTCTTTCTATTGTTTCAATAAGAACCTACAGAATACGGGGAGGTGGAGAGGGGGAAATGCTGAAAGACGAATGATAAAAACTTATTTAACAACGATGCTTTGATATAACGTTTTCTTTTGCAGGTTATTGCAGTAGTTTTCATTTAGTTATTAAGTAATCTGTTGATTTTAGCAATGTAAAAGATATCAAAAGAATAAAAGTTTATTTGGAATGTCTAATATTTTATTGGACAACGACATTAATCTCTAATACAAAGTAGAATGATGTCTGACTGTTCGTCCGTCCGTCCGTCTAAAGCTTAAGATCTCGGTAACCGCTGAACCTATTGAGCTCTTCTTGAGAATATACCTACTGGTCCTGTGGTGGTTTTAAGATATTTTCTTGGGGGGTGGGACTATAGAGGAAGACTCTCCATTTTCTTTTGGGACAAAACCCCTAGAGGCTATGGGCAATGCGGCTAGTGTACATAAAAACTCCACAGTAAATAGCTGTATACAATTATGAAAAAAGTCAATTATAATCTGCAAATAATCATTCAATTTAAACTATTTTGTTTCCAGGTCCCTTCAAAAAGGATAGTTTTGATGGATGCATAGACATACGGACATACCCTTAAAGATTTGCTTTGCTACTAAAACAGTAAATAGAAAACAATGATATTGACCCACATATTTTTAATTTCTCAATAAATGTTTTTTACCATTCACAATAAATAAATATATGTTTTTTTCTGTATCATAACTTTCTGTACTGTTTGCCACACCCCTAGATAATAGAAAATGGGTGTAAACCTGTCTTTCGCCTTAGTTTTGTTTTCCTATTCGAAAGAAGTCCCTAAAATGATGTTTCTGTGAGGCTATTATGATTATTAATAAGATCTCTAAAAATTCATTTGATCGTGTATCTTACAGGATTTATTTACTGAACACACATATAGAGGTAACCTATATACTACTTACAAAGGACAAAACGGTATAATTTTTATTCCGACCAAGGCACATGTGGGGGGAGGGGTCTCTAACCCGCGTATACGATATCATCCATTTATGACATATGCAATGAGGCAGCTCCTACAATAACAGCGTCACTGCCGTATCAACAAAATGTACAAATAATTAGGAACTAACAGTTGATCATCATAAACAAACTGACGCCTTACCTCAATGCATTTAAAAGACAAAAAACTAATTGATTTTCAGGCATTCCTCCAATAAAAGATATCTTAACTATTTTCCTTATTCTTTATGTATACAGGGATTAGCACATGAAAGATAAGGTATTTTTATTTATTTTTTTCCATTGTATCTTAATAATTTAATTTTTAAAAATAATATAGGGGAATGTTTTTTCTCATAGAAAATTTTACAGAGAAGCAATTTTTTTTATTTAATTTTCTATCACTCTGTATATACAAGTTACCTAAACTAGAAATAAGAGATAAAGAATATTACTTTTATATTACATAAATACAGTTAAAATTATCAAAATCAAATCATTAAAAGTTCAAATGTTTTTCTTATCTAAAGGAAGCACTACATATTTCTGATATAAGGCATACATTTCTGGATAAACAATGGATGGGACTTTCATTTTATTAGGGAACATAAAAATCTGGTGTAACATCCAAGTAATGATACATCCTTGGAAAGAAAGGAAAACCTTATTTTTAATATGAAAACCAAATATCAAAAAAATATTGTAGAATTATGTAATTAATGCAAATATTAATAGATATATTTGTATGACCTTTACCTTCCTTAAATTAGCACATTTATTTGCATTATACACTGTCAGAAATAAGTATTTTATATGAATTGTCTTTTCTTATTGTACACAATTTATTGTTGTAAGTTAACTTAAAGTAGCACTACACATTATTCTCAAAATCGTAATGGAGTCTCCAAGAACAAACACGCTAGTAGGAGAGATAATCTATATATAATAATAATATATTTGAACAAAATTCTTTTCAACATATCCAAAGATTTTCTACATTTTTCTAACCTTTTATTAAAATAATGTTTTAAATCTGAATTTGAAAACAAAATAATCAATGTTTTACAGTGTGATGAAATCAATATGCCAAATATTCATTGGGGATTAAAGTCTTACTTCATTTTTGCATATGATCATCAAATCCACTATATAATACGGCATTTGTAAATTTATTCAAAGTCTCCTCACTACAAGATTTTCTGAAATGCAGTTTTTCAATTTCTAAAAAGTAAGAAAACCTATGTCAGTTTTTGACTTATTTTAAACCTAACAAATCAGAATATTTAAAGTAGTAAGGTTTTTTTTCTGAAGCTTAGCTTAAGATTTCAATAACTAATGAAACGACTAAGTTTTCCATTTTAAAGAAACTTAAGGGTTTAGGCTATTTTCTTATATTTAATTCCTCTGGTGGTTTAAGCTATTTTCTACCCTCTTTTTCCCCTTTGAATAAAAAAGGGGTGCACCGCTAGTTTTGAATAAGCCATTCTATTTTATAATTTCTAACATTATTGTCCTTGTTTCAACAGTTATTTTAGATTCTTCTGTAATGAAATTTTGTGTTTTCTTATTTATCAGGTATTTAAAGAAATTGTCAAAGCTTTCAAACATTTTTACAAAGGCAATAATGTGGCCAAAAACAGTTTAACAATTTTCAAATAAAATACAAAAACAAAGCAATAAAATAGATTTGTCAGCACCTCCATTTGTATTTCAACTAATTTTATTCATTTAGAAAGCTGATATATAAAAAATAATTTTACAAAAGAATGTATGGTTTTTAACTTGAATTTAAAAACTTTAAATTTAGCTATGTGGCCAAAAATCAAGCCTTGACTTAATAACAACCTGGAGGAGGGAACTCTTAAGTGAACTGAAAGATGAGAAAATTCTATCTTTCAGCAATGTCTCAAAACGTGCCCAAACAAAGGAAGATTGGAGAACCATTGTGCATGGCCTACGTTATGTCGAGAACTAAAAGGCAATTATGATAATGATGTGGCCAAAAACAGTTTAACAGTTTTCAAATAAAATACAAAAACAAAGCAATAAAATAGATTTGTCAGCATCTCCATTTGTATTTCAACTAATTTTATTCATTTAGAAAGCTGATCTGTAAAAAAATAATTCTACATGCATGAAGATGTATGATTTTTAAACTGAATTTTAACTTACAATGGGCGGGCAGTATGATGAACAAACTATGGAAATTATTGCTATAGTTGTAAAGAAGCTGCGCTATTGAGGGACAAGGTACAATGATTCTTGAAAACATTTCTAATCGAAATATTTCTTAAGGGCCATTTCCTCTGTTTCTAACTTCCCTTTGGTTTAATCCCAATTCCGTTTACCCAATAGCATAATCAAGTTTAATTAAATTTCTCGTATTCATTCGAATCCGGTGGATAGGAACCGGTTCTCATCCATACGAAAAAACTATGTATATCATCGTATTATATCCAGCTTTCTACGAATATAAAAATGTACAATCATAAGATTAAAACCAGTTTTTTTAGCCGGTGCCTCCG
>LS052784.1:0-10673 GCA_900241095.1 Acartia tonsa | reverse complement strand
ATAGACCTACCAAGGATTACTCATGCAAAAGTTCAGATCGAAATTCGAATTCTAAGTGCCATTTGCTCACTGATTACGAGATGGTTACATTAAAAACCACCCCCTTTGAAAATCTTGCAAATAATCAACCCTACCGCTATTTATCACTAGTTGATCTGGTTTATTCGCTCCTAGCCTAAATGGGGACAGCAGGGGAAAACCGTAAATTAGCTTAATGGCACCCCATGACTTTTAAAAATTTCCCTGAAAAATGAAATCAATTTGGTTTAGCACTTTCTTTGATCTTGAACTTCAGACCGAAATAAACTTACTACATAATATTATTGGATTAAATGAACCTAATATTAATATTTAATGATACTACCTGTAAACAATCACAATATCTGGAATGTCTGCTTTTCTAAATCCATTGCAAACCTATAAAAAGAACAGGGGTGTATATTCTGCACAAGATTCATTTTTTCCTCTGCTGCAAAAATTTTAATTTTTCCCCCTCCTAATTTATTCCAGCAAGGAAGGGGATAAAATGGAAAAATATTTTCAGAACTCTTTATTTTATTCATATTAAACCCCCTCCCACACATTCCTTTTTCACCAAAGAGGGAAGAAAAATGGAAAAAATGTTTTCATTTTTACATTATTATTCCCCCAACCACATATTTTTTTTTTTTTTTTACAAATCGAGTTTATGTAATTGTAATTGTATATAAAGAATACACCGTTTTTTTCAGTTAAAATATATGCATGAACGATTGAAAGTGATGTTTGGCACCTTCTAGCAGTGAAGTTAAAGATTTTTTGGTAAACAGTGAGAGTAGGGGTAATGCCTTATCCCAAAACAGGCGCAACATTTTACCATGCACAGTATGGACTTGCAATCAATCCATACAATCAAAGCGTTGGTTGGCTGAAAAGAACTTAACCATATTATCATGCCCAGTTCAACAAGATTTGTTTCGGAGATACACCAAAATAAGATATCCAGATAAGATGGTGTATCCAGTCTTTTTTAGGCAAGGTAAAAAAATAGATGTATTAATGAAAAAGTACCTGATGCAATATCGGTCTGGGCGCTACCATTCCTTCAATCCCGCCAATCGGCGGGAAGTCTATAAATTCCCGCCGCCGAGACGCGTTACTTAATTGATTATTTGTCTTATTATTGGTGTTTTGACTTTGATTTGGCATTTGACAGTTGTCTCGCTCATCTACTCCTCCACTTTCCGATTTCTAAAAAGAAAAAGTAAACATATTCAAGAATATTTAAATGGGGGGATGCGTAAGTGTCACTTTTTGTAACCAAACCTGAACCACAAGGGAACTCAACCAAATATAGGTGTTGTAATACTTTTTTGTTAGAGGTTTCAACAAGTGTATCATCAGCCTTGCATCAGCCGTTTCTTACAAAAACAAATAATGAATAAATACGGATATAGTTAAAGGACATACTTATATTTTATTAAAGACTTGATTATAGATATGCTTCGCTCAAATTATTGTACCATGTTGTCCTAGGAAAAAAGAAAGTCTAGGTGGACACCTTATTTGTCAAAAAACGAAGCTATTATGTTAGAAAAATGTTTAGAGTTTGTTTATCTTCCCAATAAATGGTCTTTGTTTTAAAAATAAATAAGTTTTATAAGTAGGTAATATTTCACCCTATTATTTCTGTTCTGTAATGTTCTTTCTCGTCTCCCAGATTTTCTCCATTCCTCCCTGCTAATTTTTGCACAATTTAACAGTATTTATCAACTGGCTTTGCACCCCCTCCCCCTTAAAGTGGTTTTAAGGTTATTATTTCTTTCGACGATAATTAAACTTCTCATAATATTGTGTCCATTCATTAACAAAAAAATTATTGGATGGAAAATAACATGAAAAGAAGATTGGAGGGTGGGGGAGGGGGGTTGGATGAGAAAACAGGGTGATTTATCAAAAAATTCCTGAATGAAGGATATTTTGTAAAATGTATAAAATTCCTTGCTACAGCATCGGATTGTTGTGGAGAAGCTGCGCTCTCTGATAAGCTTCGTCCAGGACTAATATGCGAACATAATAAGTTGATGCGACTCTTACACCATTATAGTAAGAGGATGTACTTCTGTCTATCTTACTATACAATACTATGGTTCTTCTTCGCCGTGAAGCTACCTTTAGGTCGAGGGAAGATGTATACCTAACTATTTTATTGGAGGCTATCTGTACAGTCACTGCCAAAAATCGACCATAGGAAATAATAACCCCTTCCCACCCAAAAATCCATTTATCTTTTAATTCAAAATTAATTGAAAGAACTTAAGAAGACAATTGAATAACCCCTCTACCTTAATTTATCTTTCGTATTGTAGAACAATTTTCAACTTGTGCTGTGTTACTTTTGAACAAAATTGTCCTTATTATCAATTAGGACAATTACATCAACTTATTTTCCTTATGTTATAATATAAATGTGAAGTTTTATGGTCTCTTTCAGTGTTATGTTTAAACGGTGAGGTTGTTGAGGGGGATGATCTGGTCGGTGGTAATCGGGAGATTCCTACAATTAAACAATTGAGTAGTTTTTGTAAAACTTGAGTCCTGTCCCCCATAGAAGATCAACAAACCAAAAAAATAAATCACCAAAAAGGTGAAAATACCAGAGAGAGGGGACAATGGACTGTTAAGTGTTTAATACACTGTACACAAAAATCTAAAGTTTTATAATAACGTTTTCTTTCGTTGGCTTAACAATTTTGGGGACTTTGGTGAATTTAGATTGCTTCATTAAGTTGAGTGTTCAAACGTTTCAACCACTAATGTTAAGAATTTTAAAAGCTGATTACTAACCTGGAGGGCAAGGTTTATCCCTGATGGATCTTGGTGTAATATCTGGAGTGTTCATTAATGCTGTCTCATCTAAATAAAAATTAAAGTTCCCATGAAAATGGTGACGTTACTTAAACAAAATCTCATAAAGACAGCCAAAAATACACTATACTACTTGTAAATTATTCAGCCCGATATTAAAGATAAAGCAAAGACTTACCATTTGGGTTTTATGGGCATGTTTTACCCCCTAGTCCCTAGAAGAAAAGTGAAAAAAAAATTTTAAACCTTTAGGTACTGAGTTCAGTTTTGGAAATTATAATATGACTCTTAAAATTCAGTCCAATGTGTTAAAAAATGGTGCAGACTTAACATTTCAGAAAATGAACGTAAATTAAAACCATATGGGTCCAATGGTTAGGAAGACCTTACGCTATAGACATAAAGACACAATGAAACACACTTTTATATAAAGATATTCTACATAAGCCTGTCAGGAATCACTACTTAAAGTACCCTAACTCAAATAAGTATGAGGAAACTATGCCCCCCTTTTAACCTGCGACCATGGCTTAACACGTAGCCCATCCGCTCGTCCTCGGGGATGTGATAGGTTTGAATTTCGGTCCGAAATAGCGTCATAACTAAAGTAACTGTCAGCTGCGTGATATAAATAATTAGAGTAAGGGGAATGCCTTGACCCATAAACAGGCGCAACTCATTTCCATGCACAGTTAGGACTTTTCAGACAAAGTCGTGCAATCAAAGGGTTGGTTGCCTGTTGGATATTGCTTAACCTTGTATTTACCTGTAGGCGCTAGATAATTACATCCCATTACAAGCGGAGACGCCCTTGGGTTCTCTAGATGGTTACTTGAAATCAACGGAGAATCCCGCCCCAATAAGTAATAATATTCCCTCCCTTTACCTGTAATATTGCTGGCAGCCCCAATGCTGGTGCCGCATGGATCAAACATGTACTTGTTCTCTTTGGTCGGCGTCTTAGGGGTTTGCAATGTATTGTTTTCTGGTCCTGATCCACTTCGGGTCCTGAAAGTTGAACCATTATAACAAGTTATGAATATGTATGACAGAGTAACTTGAACGATTGTGGAATTCCAAGCATAACTTGTTGGTCCTTATATTTTGTTTTGTATATAATAATGTAACACAAACTAATATAAACATCCCTAACTACATGAAAAGGAGTTGAATAACCATCTTATTTTATGTCATTATGATAAAAAAAGATTTAACACGCTTTTAGTCTTCCCAATCTCTCTCTGAGCATTATTGAGCCTCAGTTTTAAAAACTTTTTTTAAACCTAATGATGTGAAAAATGTATTAATCCTTGCTTTAAGGTAATATAAGCTTTCATATACATATTTCATATACATAAACCTTTCACAACATGAATATTCGTTTCTAGTATCAGTTTACCTGAATGAAAACATTTTCTTGAGAAAAAGCTTCTTTTTGTTTTTGTTTCTAATTTCTTTTTCATAAAGATCATCAACAACTTTGAGTGCTTCAGCAACATTTGTCCCATCTTCAAAATCTGTGTCTAAACCTGTAATTATCATCGGGAAAGATGAATTTTACATATAGTCTTTTTAGCAATCAAAATTGATGGGTGAACACTAGGATTGGGCCGGATACTTTTTTAGCCGGATACCGGATATCTGGCCAACGTTCGATATCCGGATATCCGGCCGGATAACCGGATATCCAACGTCAAAAATCAGCCAGATATCCTGTAACCGGATAGTTTAAATATCCGGTATCCGGCCGGAAATTGAAAATGGCCGGATATCCGGCCCAACCCTAGTGAACACAAACCTCAGGGGGTCAACCCCTCATCAAACTCCGTAAAAGCCAAGAGGTGTGTTAAATTCAAATTAAATAGTAACACTCCCCCTTAAAAATAAGGTGGGGGAGTAAAACATTTAAAAAAAAATTGGTTTTGCTTGTGTAATTGTATGTTGATTGTCAATAACCCCCTCCCCTCCCTGACAACGCATCAACACCCTAAATGAAAAATAACTTAAAAGATACAGAACAAAAACAACCTTTCCCCAACTTAAATTTGTTTCAAAACAAGGGAGGGGGGGAGGTGTTATAAGATCGTAGGACACTTTAAGGTAAAGAACTGATTCTTTGACTTACCTGGTATTTGTGAAAAGCTATTGTTTGCAGTAAATCTTGGGAGTGAAGGTACTCGTGTTGAGTTTCGTCCAATGCTTGAACTGTCCATTTCCTATAATTTCCTTTCTATTCTGTTTTCCTAGACAATTAAAGAGGGTTTAGTCCAATAATTATTCATTAGTGTAGTGTGACACTTTTTGAAACCAAAACTAAAAGTCAAAGAAACTCAACTAAAAAAAGAGTTACAGGTCTGACATTTTGCATGGCAGTTGCTTTATAGGGGTACAATATGGAACTGTGAAGAAACGGCGTCGCAACCGCCGAAAACCGCCGAGAAAAGGCAAAAAAAAATTCGGCGGGAATTATGTCTGTCTATCTACCTGTATTAGGAGAGTTCTCCTTTGTGATAGTGAACCTTCTTCTAGGAAAAAAGAAGGTTTATCAGAATTGTGGGGAGGGGTAGTTCTGCCCTCCCAAGAAAAATAACTTCTGAATTAAATACCCATTTTTTAAAGTTTTTTTTAAAACTAATTTGATGGTCGACTTAACCCAACAGACATACCCAAGAGTAGCTGCGCTGCTAATAAAAATGCTTACCAAGTGAATTTCAGTTTTCCAAACAATTAAATTTTGATTGATATGTACTCTTCATATCAATAATAATATACATTATACATTTTTAAGTGAAGTTTTTCTAAAATTAGGAACTGTGTTTTATACACATAGTTATGTTTTTTTTATAGCTTATGGCTAGAAAGAATTGTTTGATCATTATGAAACTTATATAAATGTAATATGTATTGCCATCATTTTTTTAAAATCCTGATATAAAAGTAACAGGATGTTTTTTAGAGTTTGTGTGTTGCATAGGATCTCTCGTACTAACCACTGAACCAAAGTTGTCTCCTTTACAGTGAATATCAATAGTTGCCAAGAGAAATTTGTTTGGGGAGAGTTATACCACAATTCCAAGAGAAATCACCCCTAGTAAGATTGCCCTCCCCCCCCCACTCGCTTTTTAGTTTTAAATAACTTTAACTTATTTAACAACCCTTTTATATGAAAACATTTTAAATTGTTGAGGCTAAAAACGAATATTCCTATTAATTTCAAACTTTGAACAATAAATCTTAATATATATTTCTTAATTTTCGTTGACAATTAGTTGAGGTTTGCTTTAAGGGAATGTTGTTATCCTTGTTTCATAATATTCATTATCTCTCTCTCAAATAAAATAAACATTGATTTATATTTTATATACATTTTAAAGTTTAACAGATTAATTAGTTTGCCTACTAATGCGTTATTCACTCATTTCGTATTGATTTTGAGGCAGATATTTAAAAAAAATTCAGTCAAAGAAATTTACATTTATACCTACATGAAATCGACTTACGTACATTAAGAAATATAGTGCAGTCTCGCTTCTTTTAAATAATTAAGTTATCATATAAACTCTTATAAATAATTATAATACACTAAATAACACTTTAATTAAATCACTTTTAACGTTTAAATCTAATTCTTAACTGCTAACAGAGTAAAGTGACCGAATGAATACATCGTACGGACGGACGTAGTTAGTTTAACTCTTGGCCTTTTCTTAGAATTTAATGAATTAACTAGGCAGTTGCCAACCAATTTACAATATTTTACCATTATAAGAAATAAATAGAATTCAATATTTTTTAGTTTTGAATTTCCCATTCAGCTTCCTAGAGGGGAGGATGGCGGCGCCCCTAAACACTCAGACTGAGCGCCACTTCCCATCCCCCCCAAAAATTATGATTATTAAAAGAGGGATATTTCCAACCCTTTCAAGACTAAGGGAGTGGACACACTCCCCTGGGAGTCCAACCCCCTGCACCCTTTTACACCTCCTTTTAACATGGGTCTAAATAGCTTTAAAGTGGTATCATTAATTATGTGTTGGCAGCTGAAAGCTGCATCCTTCATCAAATAAACAAACACGTTGCCATCTTTGTAAAACAAAAATAGCCAAAAAATTTAATGATTTCTTAAAATATAGTAAATATTTTTTCTTATAATAATATTCTTAAATTTAAATTTTTCAGTGTTTAAACGTTAGTTTTTATTTTAAATTTTTTTAAGTCAGTCTGGCAACAAAACACGAAAGATAAAGTAATCCTCTTTTATACGAATGACGAATCGGACAATTTAATGGGTGAATGAGTAACAAGATATTTTTAAGAATTAGGGAAACATGAAAATATGAATTTTTTGGGGCATGTGTGCATTGTTTGTAAAACATGGACGACTATGCTTATACTAGTAGCTCTGCAATTTGATATTAAAATTTAAAGAACAGATTGAGATCAATTTAAATTTGTAAACATATTTCTTAGAATATTATTTATTTAAAAGCTGTTCCCCTACAATCAATGTAGGAGCTCTGTATTCAAAGGGTAAGAATGGGGCAATAAAATAGCTTAAAACCAAAAATAAAAAAGCTAAATCCTGGGGACGCACTTTCCTATAAATAGATCTCGATTCAGTCCAAGTTTTTTTAAATCTATGCTTCAGACAAAACCTTACTATTTTACAGGGAAAAGGAAATGTGATTCTGACAAACAACTCAAGTGAAAATTTCCCCTCAACCCTATCCCTTTTTTCTCCCCCTTCTTATCCACTTCCCTTTCAGTTACACAAAAAAACAAGTTTTACTCCAACAAAATATTTAATCTTCGGCAATTTAAAATGGGATTAATTGGCTGAATAGCAGCCCCAGACTATTATATATTAAAGGATTATAGTAATTAATTTTACTCCTAATTCCCAGGGATTCCAAAATAGGCTATTTTATTTTCATACATATTTGGAGTGGTTCTAGACTATTTTCTGCCCTATTTTTATGCTAGGGACGCAACCACTAGTTCTAGTTATAAAGAGTAGTTGCGCTGCTTAAATTCAAGTAAGGATACATTTTGAAATATTTCTGAGAATATTTTGGTTTGTGAATCATTGAGTTGTGACGAATTATGTAAAATAAATCAAGTTTTCACTTAATTACTACTCCCACACATTTATCATGGAGGGAGGGAACTTCTTATTCGTTACCTAATTTTGACCTATATATTGATATTGAATTGTGATTGCTGTTATGGTTCCAAACTAATATTATATTGTCCAAACTTTTCAACCAATAATTTTAATCTTCAGGATATTTGTGTTGTGGATGTACATCAAATTATAGACGGTTGTAGGATTCCTTATATATCCATGCATTGCATATCTATATATGTAGTAGCAAAGCTGTTCTATGATTAAGGCTTGTCGGTAAGTGCGTCCACTTCTAGATAAAAGGGTATTATATGATGCTTTTAAAAAGTATTGAATACTGCTAGAAAAAACGCGCGTAAAATGAAGTGTTTAGTTTATCGCATTTTTTAATCCACTCTGAATAATTTTCAAGTGGGCAAATTTGCTAGAATTATGTTGCTGCGCTGCTTATAGATTTGATTGTATATTTTTGATAACCCTTTCAAAAATACATCAAAAACAGTTTAACTGTTTACTTAAATCCATGGGGGCACAGCTACTCGACTAGAAAGATTGATCTCAATAGCAAAAATTTTATGGGTAATACAGAAATATGATAATCCTTATAATAAAGTAACAAGATGTGTGTTTGTCTATGTGTCTGTTTGTTTGAACCGAAGGATCTTGCTAACCGCTGAACCGATCGGGCTAACAGGGTAGCTTCTCATAGGTCCAGGGAAGGTTTTTAAAATATTTTGGGGAAGGGTATATACCACCACCCTCCCAAGAGAAATCACAAAAAATCGATTTTAGAAAGAGAGTTCAACGCAACATAGACATATTTGAAATATAGAAAAAGCATTTAAAGTGCCACTAGAGGCCTCACATAAATTAGAATATTAATGCTTTTCTAAAATGAACCAAGAAATTACATACTGGATGCTTGTATAGGGAATATTCACACACTAAAATTAATATTAGGTCTAATAAAACATTTACAAGATTGATATTTAAAATACAGATCATATTTAAGGCATTGCTAAATTCATGGCTTCTATTACATCTTCTTCAAACATCTCTTCTCCAATATAAATCTAAAAAACAAGCAAAATTTCGTCTATAAGTTGTTAAGCAAAAACACAAAAAGATTAAAATTTCTAGAGACCTCTAAGGGCACTTGAGGAGAGGGTAGTTTTTAAAATTATTTTAGATTTAAAAAGAAAAACTATAAAATATTTTTATTAAATCTGTAAAGGAGAACCAGGGGTAAGCGAGAACCTTCGATACAGACAGACAGATACGCACACAAACATCCTGATACTTTGTTTAGATTTTTAGTGGTAGCGATGCTACTCTATGATATACTATGTCTGTTCGGCCATGATTTCGCGACTGCTATTTAAGATCAGTTACTACATTTATGAATTATACCTAATTGTTACAGAAATCATAATTTCTAACATGCCGAATATAACGATCTGAGCTTTCTGTTACGAACGGACTGGCCGACCAACCTGTAAACTTGATATTGCTGCGTTGAATTGGGTTTCATGCGGGGCTTCATGAGTTGGTAGGTTTAAGTCCCTAAACATACATTACAAATACAAAACCAATAAGATGAACAAAATACAAAGGAATGATAAGAGTAACCTTAAATTTCTTCCAATTAAAACAGTTTCATCGGTCATCTCAGTTAGGTCTCCAAGCCCAGGATATTGGCTACAACAATTAAATACATAGCGTATATGGCTCCGAATATGATTAGTTTCTGTTGGATATTTTAGATGGATGGACAGTAATAAAATGTCGTTCCTCGAAGTCGCACGCGGTCATACGCATGTTGGAAGGGTGAAGCAAATTTCAGATTTTAGTTTTCGCGATTTTATTTACTTATTTTCTGAAAGCGATGCTTGCAAGATTATCAAATTCTCTATGACATAAAGATGAATTTTTCTCAAATCGCGAAAATTTAGATCTGGATTATGCGTCACCCTTCCAACATTGCGTATTACCGCGTACTACTTCGAGGAACGGAATTTTATTACAGCACATCTTATATTAACTCAGTATTCAGTTCTTAGACTAAAATATGGTATTATTCCTGTCTTGTTGACACTTATATATTTTTTATTTTTTATATTTTGTAGCATGACTGACAGACCTGACGGGCCAAGTAAATCACATACTGGATATTTATTTATACTATGAATCTTTATAAAAAAAAAATCAGCTGTCTATTTTGAATAACAGCCGAAAAAATCAAATTTCATTGAACTACAACTGACGGATTGACAAAGTGAGTTATAGAGTAGCTTCGCTACTAATAAAAATCATCTTTAAAAGTTAGGCTTGAACTTTCTTACTTTTCACGGTTTAACCTTCTTGTATTTCCATACACATAAAATCTAAAACACATTAAGCAAGGATAAAAATATATATAAAGCGAAGCTTAGCAAATCAAATGTAAACTTTAACAACGCATAGAATATTTAAAACTATAAGAATTTCGGAGTCTAATAAAATAATGTCAAAATCAGCATATCGAAAGGTTTAAATTTTTATGATATAACGCTACAATTCAGTTTTATAATAGTTATTTCTTTCATTGTATTATAAACGGCTTTCCCGAGGTGCCGAAGACACGGGCTAAAAAAAACTGGTTTTAATCTTATGATTGTACATTTTTATATTCGTAGAAAGCTGGATATAATACGATGCTAGA
>LS052782.1:0-15837 GCA_900241095.1 Acartia tonsa | reverse complement strand
AAACGGCCCCTTTTTTTTTTTACCCAAACTCCCCCCCCCCCCAAATATTTTTCAAAAAAAACACAATTTTTTTTTTTCCCACCCCCCCCCCCCTC
The DNA here is from genome assembly GCA_900241095.1 of Acartia tonsa. Lineage (NCBI taxonomy): Eukaryota > Metazoa > Arthropoda > Copepoda > Calanoida > Acartiidae > Acartia > Acartia tonsa. The sequence continues at coordinate 15,742 of LS052782.1, read as the reverse complement.
CCAGGAATATATCTTAACATTCTTATATTACCAGTAGAAAACAGAACGGTAAGCGAGATCTTAAGCTTCAGTAGATCATAGATAGATGGTCATAATTAAAATTTGTATTCAATGTTGTAAACTTTGTTTCCTATGCACTCCGTCATATGATCAAACTTGTCAATGTTAATTATATATCTGGTGCCTAACGAAACAAGTCATTAATTTAATTAATTTACTGTCCACATTTGCATGATACCAGCTATCAAGAACCGGAATAGTCATTGAAAGATATTTTTCTAAACCATAGTTTTCTATAATTAGAGTATTTTTGTTTGTCTATCTTCCGTCGGTAACAGGTATTTCTTGTCGTTGATTTAGGCATGTTATAATTGTCCTATCGATGTCAAACTTAGTATGGTGGAACCTGTAAGTAATAGAATTGAGATATTTTTTAAAGCTAATCAATTATATAGTCATTATCAGAAAGTAAGTTTAACAAGACCCATTTAAACATAATAATTTATCAACAACTATTTGGACAAAAAAATTTTATGACATAATAATCCTAATGATATAATCAAGGATGATTAGGAACTATATTAAGCTCTATCCTATTAGCTTGTTTAATGGTGATTTCCTTGAAGATGGGGTAGAATATTATTATTACAATACTTTTTTATCAACACTTTTATGAATATTGTCATCCTTGTTTTTAAATATATTGTTTTAGTTCAACTCCTAAGACAACAAAAATGATAAATTTATTAATAGCATAATCTCTGGGAGTAAGGGGTCATGTAAGGGAATAGTAAATCATATCGATCACTCAAAAATATATAAACACCTGCTCATAAAACCAGGAAAACATAATCTGATTGGGATGTACAAATCAGCATATTTTTCCACCAATAAATTTAATATACAGCAATAATGTTTATCATATTTGTTTGCGAATGTACATCAATTTATCGTCCATTGCTTTATTCCTTAAAATGCCTGAGAAGTCTTTGTATAATTTTCCTTTAATCAATCTATCATGGAAATATTGTGCATAGGAAAAAAATGAAAACATTCATATTTATAAAAAAAAATAATATGATATAAATAAGAATGATAAAAATCTTAAGATGTTTATAAATAGATGACTTGAAAAGCAAGGATAGAGAATTTTTCTTCATAATACGATTTTTAAAAATGAATTTTGATCTTATTTTCAAAATCAAAATGATCAACAATAAAAGAGAATATAGCAAAACAATAAAGTTAGAAACAATTAAAAACAGCTAACAGAACTATGTGTTGGTGCTATTACAATTAAAGAAATATTCTTTAAAGTAGTAGTAGAAATTCAATGTTTATTTCGAATAATTCAAGACTGAAGGGATAAACATAAAATTAAAGTTGTTACTAAAAACAGCTAAACAATTACGTTACAATTTTTCTCACTAAATTTCTTATAATGATTGGTCGATTTTATAATTATACCTTATCGCTACTTTGATCTTCATGCGTAGCTTTAAATCTATATGATGATTCTTATATGCCTTCTAGCTTGCAATCACAGGAAAAGACAAACAGACCCGTTTTCCAAAATGTGTTTTAATAATAAACTTTAGTCCACGCATCTGTCACCTATCAAATGTTTTACTAAGTTCAAACTGCATGGAATTGATCGTCAGTCAAAGAAGACCAAAGAAACTTCATATGCGAAGATTAAAACCGAATTTTGATCTGAAATAAATATTTTTTTAAAGACAAAACTCAGTTCAAGACATTTTTTCAAGATAAACGTTTCTAAAGATAGACGTTTTCGTAAGGGTTGGTGGGTTCCCTAAACCTGCCTAGTCGAGCACAGAAATCCTTAGGTATTTTAAAACAAAGTAGTTTTTTGTGTGTTTGTGTATAATAACTTTAGGTTTTTGTTCGGTTGAGTTATTTTTGGTACAGAGTAGCCTGTAGGATTGAGGTCCGTAGTGGTTAGGCATAAAAAGGATCCCTACTCCTTATTTTTGAAAAAAAATAACGCGGGGGGGGGGGGGTTTTGTGATCGCTGGAAACTTAAGGGAATATCACCAATAGATGTTGTCTAAGATAGACATTTTAAAGATGACCAATTTTGAGGACGTTTGTCTTAAAGACTTTGGTGGCTATGAAGTACGTAAACTATTTTTTTTATATCCAATCAATTAAAGACCTACTTAAAACAATTATATAAAAATCTGGTTCTAAAAAAATAATAAACTTATAAATAAAAAATACTTTATGGGATTTAACTATGTATAAAGCAATGGAAAGATTTAACACACTTCTTTAACACTGATTTTAATTCTTTAGATTAGGATTTTAGGTAAGAGTATGTTTTATCCTTATCTCATTTAATTTTTTTTGAATAGATAGAAAAGAAATTTAGTATATTTTGGTAACCAATTTAAAGACTTACTAAAAACACATTATTTTGGAATAGTTCTTTGAAGATGTAAGGGATACTATAACTCTGATTCTCTTTTAACCCCTACTTTACTTAACATGAAACAATAAGTTGGCGTTTCTTTTTACGGTTCCAATCCAATTTCTTTATTTATAGAAAAAAATCTAAAATTCAAGAAACTTCTTATTAATCTTTTATTAATCAAAATATCATTGCACCGCTAAAGCGAAAGTTTATGTAATGTAGTATAACGTAGTAGCAGTAAAGATTCTGAAAATTTGCAATTAGAATTTATGAGTAATTTTATGCTATTTATTTTGTATTGGAAGGGGATCATTTTTTCTAGGTACCCTCCCAAAAATAGATATAAATCTTCCACGGATCTATGAGTAGTTCTATCGTAATGGAAAACCGTCTGGGTTCAGCGGTTACTACTATTACTTTTATATAAGAATTACTAACCTCTTGAGCAGATTGGGACGATCAGCAGAAAAAGACAAATTAACCAATTCATTCTTTATCACTTTCTTTCAAATTCATTTCTAAAATTGAAATAATTAACTTGTAATAAAAATTGATATATGAATCTTTGCATATGGTTTTACTCTAAACGAAAATAAACTATGAGACTCTATCACAAAAGTAATAGATTATAAATTTATCTTATGATTTTATGGACACTTGTCTACGATTAGGTAATTTTACGAACGTTTTTTTTTTTCATTTTCCATAAAACCATTATATAACAGAATTATTTCAGATATATTTAAATAGAGCCGTGATTAAAAATCCATTGATAATTTAAAATAAAATGATACTCACCAAAATAAATTTGAACAATAACAACATGATATTAATTTAACTTTGTGTCACATTTTATCTGAAAATAGATGAGATTGAAAATTTGGTTCTTTTCCTCAAATTGCCTATCGAGCACTGAACCCACTTTTAACCTGTTTTTTTATAAAGGTATATAGAGTTGCAGTGCTATACAAAAATTTTAGCTAATACATGTCTACATAAGTATTGATAAACATAAATACTTCTAGAATAAACCAATTATATAAAAAGGGAAAATAATCTACACCAAATATCCTCGCATGTAGGGTAAGTAAATGAGATGAAAATCCTAGAATTGTCCGGTTTCTTTAAAAAATTGACAAATTAATTAAATATATGCTGTCGACATTTATGCCAGTAAATTTAGTTTTCTAGTTTGACAACGAATTTTTTATTTGGGTTGCAAAAGTTTTTGATGCGCCCTTCATTATGTTTACCTTGTTGAAAATATCTTTCACAAATATGGTCTGTTCGTCCGTTCGTTTATTTAGGCATGTTAGAATTGTGCTTTTGATTTCAAACTGGACATGGTGATTCCAGTAACAGTTAAGGACAATTAAGAAAGCGTAAAAACTATTTACAAATGTAATGATTTTTTTAAATTAATTGAGTATGAGACTTATATATTTTTTCATTGGAGGATTTTTAACGCGCCCTATTATCTATCTATTTTTTCTTGGTAAATATCACAAGCCATTCACAAATATCAAGTTATATTGTCAACAATCCATAAAAGAGAACTCAGTTATATGCAGGGTATTAGGGAAAGGACAATGAAGAATAATTTTTCTGTACTTTTTAATACCAATGATACAGAGATAGTACAAGTGATAGTGAATTCATCTTCCAATTCGGATTTTGGGAAAAAAAATATTTATGAAGATTAAGTTAGGTTTGTATAAGTTATGTAAAGGTTTCTCAAAGGTCTAGAACCTTGTAGGATATGGTCCCACCGCATGGGCTGGGAATTAGATTTTTTCAAAACATGAAAATAAGTTTGAGGGAGAGGGATCAGTGGTTAAGAAATTGGTTGAGTGAAAGTACCGCATATACTGTTGTGTTCAGAGCTGGATCTTTAAATCAAATTAGTGGTGAGCCGAGGGTTGAGCCAGATCGGTTCGGCTCACCCTGATCTGGCTCACCACTAAAATGATTTAAAGATCCAGCTCAGTATATTAATTTAACTAATATTTCCCATGTCCTCCCTGATATGTTCAAGGTGGAGAGAAAAAGAGAAAAAATATGGTTGAAAAGAACCTATATTATTTCATCTTATTTTTCATTTTCATTTATTTCATTCAAATTTACGATAAGATTAAAAAAAATATTTTAATGTACACCATAATAAAATAATTTACCTATGATCAATGTAAAATTCTAAATTTTGCTTTTTTAATTTATGTTTGATTGTACAAAAAGTAATTTTAGCATGGCAACTTTTCATATATTAAGTAAATAAAAAACACAAATAAATTGAAAATAAACGAGAATGATGTAGATACCTTTTATACAAACACATAGTCTTTAGTAAGAAACCTGAAAAAAGTAATAATTTCTCTTATTGAATAACATCTCTCATAATAAATGAAAAATATTTTTCAAGTAAGAGCTCTTAGATTTCCTATCAAGTATCCTTGTTATTATATGATTTTTCAATGTTGATAAGTGAAGCTTTTCTATACTTTTATTAGTCCATGCGTAGATAAATTCCTGCCGTAATAATCTAGGAAGCATGGTATCTCTAGACTATAATTATCGTTTTGTCAATATATACATAAAATTAATTCCGTTATACTTTGTAAGGCTGAGAAACCCCTAGCTCCAAATGGTTTTTGGCTAATTTTAAATTTTTGACAAATTATTTTTCATTATTTCTTTATTAACACTTGTATTATTATCTTTCAAAAGTTATATTAATCTGTCTCAATCTTTGCTATCATGGATGTTGTCATCTGACAATTAATTAAGTTAACAAATAGGTTAGCGTGTGTTTTTAATTTTTTTAAAAAATTAAGAAAATGTAGTTTACAAATTTGACAGAAATGATAATAATGATTTTAAAATTAAATATATGCTTTCTAGAGCTTTGAAAAATAAACAAAATTTAAACAATTTTAAAGGCCATGACTGGACTCAAAATGAATGATCGCTAATCATTCGTTTTTCTTAACGGGAAAATTTGTTTCTCTAGGCTGCTATTTTATACATAAATTAGAATTTATGGTGAAGATATCCCTGACCAAATAGCATCCAGTAAGTAACTTACTTTGCCTATCAGTCGGCTACAAAGTTATTCGTAAATTCATGATTTTTGGTGCTTCGCTAGTTATAAATGTTGTCATCCTTGTTAGATTTTTTTTGTAAAAATTACAGGCTGTTGGAGTGTTATGAGATTCCCCTAAATATTAAGGGCGAAGCTTTTAATTTATATATAAGGACAAAATAATAACATGGTATCTAACTAAAAAAAAACTATTTGTGGTTACCACTAGACTACAACTTTTAATTACTAGAGTAGAAACAAAAAATAACATCATAACTATATTGGACACTGATAGTATTGTGTATGCTAAAGTAGTTGGATGTATGCCTGGCTGTGTGGCTTAAATGTATGTATAGTAAAATATAAAAATTTATACTATTATACAATTATAGACCAAAAGTTTTATAAAAGTGCTTTAATAAAAGATATATGTCACATTTGACTCCGCAAAAATTATAGGCTTAATTAGCTTTTAATAACAGTAAAGCTTCTATTTTTTTTCAGAATACAAATGTATGTCCAACTAAAAATCTATCTACAAGGATAACTTATGTTTTGTTTTAGTCATGCATATTGTAACATTGTTTTTGGTTGTAAATTCTGAATTTCAGACTTTTATACATTTTGTTTTCTTCGAGACCTTAAAACATCTTTATTCAACTAAGGATAACCAAATGTAAAAATAAAATTATTTTTTAAAAACTTAACAGCTTATAATTTAAGATTTATAAAGGTAATATATAATTAATTTTTATTTCAATGCTGACCTTTATTTCTATGTAAAACCTACAGTTATTAGATATTATTATTTACGTCAAAAGGATAACGATATACGATACTAAAATTATGATTAGGTATGACGTTATTTTTAAAGCTTATATAGTTTTATCATGAATCTAAAATAAATTGGCAAAATATATATGCAAATATACACATTGTTACCATTACCAATATAAATTGCTTTGCCCTAACCCGGGCTAGTCTTTTAGTTTTAACATATTACCTCAGCAAAGGTAAGACTTAATAAGCTTCTGATGATTTTGGATATGAAAGATCATGAGATTTTTTACTTAATATATAGAACCTAAAATTATACAATAAAAAACCTTTAAAAATATTAATAGAAAAGTTTTTCTAATAAGCAAATAAAATTGATTAAGGTCATGTGATATTAGGAAATGGAAACATATCCAAAAAATTTATCGTCGGATGTCATTTTCTATCGAATTGTATTGCTGTAATTATATCAACATACAACTATAGTAATGCTTCATTATTAGAATAGTTGAAGCCTATAAATCCTTCCAATAAGGGTTCTGGAATATTTAGATTTTTATTATACATACATAATTAGAAAATTAAATTTAAAACAATTTGTCTTTATAACTGGATGCCAATTAAATGTCAGCAATGATCACTTATCTAAATGTTAAAAGGTAAATAAAATATACGTAATAAAAAATAGATTAATATTTGTTGATAACAAGTCATGGTTTAGTCATGTGTCTTTTCAAATAACCCTTGCAACAATGAAACATTTAGTAAGCTACAGCTTCTTAACATTTTTAACCAATAATTATGAATAGGTTTATGCTTATATAGGTATTAGAGTTAATGTAGACTTTTCTGTAATTAGGTTTTTAATTTAATCTTTTACCTTTTTTCAGTGACAACTAGTAGGAAATCCCTAGTTTCTATTTTTATAATATGTAAAAATTGTAATATATAGAGGGAAGGTGTGTTTTTACACAATCTAAAAAGATAGCCTAAAACCATATTAAGACCAGTGATAATAACTCCTAATAATCACGGTAATAAATGAGAACTTAAACTACATCCGGACGGGCATACAGATAAACGGACAGACATCGTTCTAATTTGTATTATTGTTTACTGCGATTTTTTCTTTACTAAATTCCTGACTATCAAATTAAGCATTTTTTAGACCAAACTTGTCTAATTGTCTAATGTCTACTATATAAGGTTGACAATAGACCTTTAGAGAGTGCACCATAATGCCTGATTAGACGTCCTCATATTATTGCAAATATTATTTTGAGAATATGATAATCATTAAAAATTTTAAAGTTACTGCCAAATTTATTTATAAGTTTCAAATATAAATTTAAAATAAAATAATTCTAAAACAACAAAGTAGTGATAGTCAAACATATAGTCACTTAAGAAGACACTTTGATATTAATATGTAGTAATGAACATAAAGATTTTTTTTATAAACTCTTTCTTAACCTTGTAATGATAAATTTAGCATTTTTGAATGAATAGTGCCTGATTAATATAATATTATAGTTTATCTATAATCTAATCAATACAAGGATTATTAAATATTATAGTTTTTTATACCAAGTATGGACTATTTTAACAGGAATATTTCTATTTTATTTTACTAATCATGTTTGTTTATCTGTGTCTAAAGATTTTTTAAAGTGATTGGCTAATTGGAGTAGAATTACATGTATGTGAACCTTTATTTAATAGGAATCCTTTTTTTATGGCAATTTTGTCTGTCTGCTGAATCCAATTTATCAGTTTTTATATTTTGTTTTTCTGTACTAAAATATCTTGAATGATTGGACTGGCCGCTTTAAATTATTCAGATTTTTTACTGTTTTGGTCTTTTTTATCAAACGCGAAGGTTTTAGGCTAGTTTCTGAATGGTTAGAATGTCTACATTTTTTAACAGAAAAAAGGAAACACAAAATAAACATTTTAGAATTCATTTAGGTATTTAACAAATAAAAAACAACAATTTTATGAAAACTAGACAAAAAACTGGAAAAAAGTTTTAGCAAGTTGTCACAAATTACAGCTTTGACTCTCAACTATAGTTTTGTTTAAACAAATTTAGATTAACTAGAATTTCCAGGGAACTCAAGGACTATAATGATTTATGATAAATTGATGGACATTCCCAATGATGATATAATTACCCTTGCTGTAGATCCAATTATTGTGTAAAGTTTAAAACCAACTATTTAAAATAAAAAAAAAGCCAAATTACATTATAAAGATTAGGTACCAGAATAATTTACAGCCGAATATCCCCTCACTCCCTGAGAATTCCAGAGAAAACAAGAATGAAATAGTTTAAAGAAAGTTTGTTTAGATGAAATCCAATTTAAACAAAAAACTTTTTTATAAAACTAATTATCACATCCCTCCTACTGATCTGTGCTGTAATTTGCGTTTTTATTTAACAAGTTGCTACACCCCTTTGTATAATAATCAGGAGCTTTGTATTCGTAAGGGAAGAGAGGGGCTAAAAAAGCTTAAATCATCCCAAACAATCTGAAAAAGGATCTTTGTGGATCTTACTTAAAAAAGAGAAAACTGACGGTTCAGTGTTAATGAGATTTTAAGACAAAAAATTAAAATCGTTATAATATTAGTAAGCCTCATTGTCCTAACCCGTACCAAAAACTACAACCAAACGCCAACAGGTTTCGAGATCTTTAGCCTCAGACAACAAAATTTTAGGACTCAATGAAGCTTTGCCTAATGAAGTAAAGGGATTTCCCCCACCAACAATATTTGATTTTATTCACAAAAAAATGAAGCATTGTATGTAGGAACTCACACACCGACTAATGTAATTTTCTTCAATTTAATAACAGTTTGAACTTAACAAAGCATTTAACAATGTTTATTACTATTTTTATTTATTGACAAGATAGCGTTCTAAATACTATCAAAATAGGAAGGATGACAAATAAATTATAATTCTGGGTTTATTTATTCTTTATTCACATATCCCTGCTTGCTGTAAACATTTTAGCATTAGATTATAAAACTTTCATAACAAGGTAATTTGATTAATTCTTAATTTTCCTCAAATTTTGAAATCAGAAAATTGTTTACAATATTTACTTCATTAGATTTCCTCCACCAAAAACTCCTTTGAAAAAAAAACAGAAAGACATACCATACAGAAAAAGAAAGATTAAATAAAAAAAATTTTATTTATAGACTTGATAATAGAGATGCTTTGCTTATAGCACTTTTGCTCTGCTAAATAATAGCATAATTCTGTAAGATACATATTTAGTGCCAAAATACCTTAATATTATGTTGTCAATACAGTACGGGAATCATGCGAGATTTAAAATCTTAAGGACTAATATGTTATGAACAAATTGACAGGACAAAAATACAAGTTTATATTATGTAAGGCACCGACGTACAATCACCAAAAAAGAAATCTTAGAGTTTAAAATAAGATGTTTATAACTTTTCTAGACTAGAAATAACTTTTTCTGACGGTATATCGGACGGATTAAGTGATAAAATATATAGAGTAGCTGAACCTCCTAAAAAGTGTCATTTTCACAATAAATAAATAAATAAAACTTGTGATAAATAATGATGTTTTTAATGATATGAGTTTGTTTAAATTATACACTATCAGAAGTCCAGACCACTGTTAGTACGGACCAATCAAGGTTTAGACCACTAGACACTTGCACAATAACTTCACCATGAACATCGGGCTCATGACAAGAGAGAGAAACGGAAAAAGAGAGGGAAAGAGAGAGAAAGAGAGAGAAAGAGAGAGAAAGAGAGAGAAAGAGGGAGAAAGAGAGAGAAAGAGAGAGAAAGAGAGAGAGAGATATATGGAGAGCCATGAATAGAGAAAAAGACATAGAGGGTAAAAGAAAATGGGAGAAAAAAAGAGAAGAGAGAGAGAAATAGTCATAGAAGACATAAAGTAACATAAGAAGAGAGAGAAAGAGAAATAGAGAGGGGGAAAGAAAAGAAATGAAAGAGAGAAGGGGTATGGGGTAGGGTAATATTCATGGCTAATAATTTCTCATGGGAGACAAATGGGGGGAATTACATTTGGGGGAAGGGTTAATTGAAACATCATCAGGATATGGAAAATGGGAGAGGGCGGGGGGAGATAGTTGACAAATTGGCGGGAAACTGAATAAGGAGCAACAGACTAATAACGCGGCATTATCCGTTCACTTGGATATCTCTCCCCCTCCTTTCCGTCAAAATACTCGCACATTTTAGAGTAATTGAGATTGATAAGGACCTAAAAAGCGGATTGTTTCCTATTTCAACAGAAAATTTGGTTAGCAAAACTTTTATATTAAGTACTCTCTCTACTTTAGAATTTAGGACTATTTTTAATCTATGTATGAATTTTCTCATAAGTAGATTTTAGTTCTATCATTTTTATCCTATTGATGTCTGTAGCAAAGGATCTCGCTAACCGTTGAACCGATATGGTTCCTCTTAGGTTTATGGAAGGTTTAACCAATTTGGGGTTTGGTGTCTTCACCCTCCCCCAAAATAAAAAACCTCCCCTAAAATTCAGTTTTGCTCTTTCTTTTAAGACTCAAATTGAATATTGAGAGGTGGGTGGTTTTTGCCCATAATACCTTAAGTGCCCTGGAAGACTTCTATAGAAGGGCGTAGCTACTTGTAGATTATATTTTATTAATATTTATCTCTTCTTATCTGTTAACACTTTACTGTTCTTAATTTATCAAATCTTCTTAGCTTCTTATTGCTGCTATGCAGTTAAATATAAAGCTTAACTCATGAATTTATCATTATGCTGTTTTTCTGTCTTTCTTTTACTAAAATTTCTTTTAACTACATTGTATGAAATCACTTAAAATTGAGTGAGAGGAAAGAGAATAAAATAGTTTGTAAAAATGAGAAAGGATATAAATTGTATAAATCCTTTAATCAGCAACTTGTCTTATAAACAAGGATGACAACATCCAGAACTAGCGACGATCAATAAATCATGAATGGACAAACGGACAAAGTGAATTTAAAGCATGATCGACAAACCAAGTAAAATATACTGGATGCTCATGGAATCTTTACAAAAAATCAGAAATAACAGCCATTAAATAACATTTCTCCCATTGACGGACAGACAAAGTGAATTGAAGCTTCGCCCCCCAAAAGGTTAATTACATTCTAAAACTAATAGTCACGAAGTAAAGTAATATGACAATTGATATATTTATTTAACTAACGCAAAAAATCATAAAAATAATAATTCTAATTTTCATACTTAAAAAATTAAACCATTTTTAACAGTATCATAACAATTTAACACAGTTTACTCAGATATTTTTTCTTAGTAGGATTTACATAGCTTTACCACGGATAGAGAATAAAACTTCCGATGACATATAGTAAGCTTTCTGTAATTAACGAGATATTTTTGTAACAGACATATCATATAAGCAATCATTCTAATTATTTTATAGAATTATTTTAAGATAATTATTCTTTATAATTAAGAAAAAAGTAATATATATTTCCTAGAAAATATGAATAATACAAAACTTACTTGTTATATTATAATTTATGCAACATATAAAGAAGATATGCATTTAATTATGAATAAGTGAATGCTGCTATGTTCATTCATGAGTAACGCAGTAATGAAAATCCCAACTTTTCATGACTTATTTATAGTACATCAAATTAATGATAATAAACAAAATGACCCCCATTTTAAATTGAAATTATTGGTTAGGACATTGCTAGTTTGAAACCCCCAAGCAAGGTTTAACAAAAGTACTCAACGTTTGTAAGCCAACGAATGCTAGACCATGTTTATAAAACATTTCTTATTAGTTAAAGTACATTGTTCCGTTCCCTCGCTATTAAGACCATTTTATAAATAAGCTTGGCTATGGATTATGAAACAAGGATGACAACATCCATAAAAGTGAAGCCCTAAAACGGTAAAACAAATAAACATTAACACTTGCAGAGTGTCAGAACTGAATAAGCAGAATAATAAGGCATAAAATTCGAAACAAAATTTTAAGTAAATTTCTTCCAAAACTTCTTAAATAAAGGATACTGTACATACTTACATTTTAAGGACTTGGTTGTAGAGATGCTTCGCTTTTAACACTCTAACTTGTTGTAATGGAAATCACTATTCCAAAAATCAGATAAATTTGTCAAAAAAAGTAAAAAGTCAGCATTTTTCAAATGGACGTGCGGACTTTATGGTAAAGATTATTAAGTTGCTACGCCTCTTAAATCGTACCTATTTGTTTTAGAAATCATCATAAATATTTGAAATTGATAGGATAATTCTAACCTGTTTAAATCAACGAAAAAAGATAACTGTCCCGAACTTACGATCGACCCTAATTATAGAAAAGCTCTAAGATTATTATTAGAGTCTATTTTTGTACTCTAACTTTTATCTTACAATATGTATTGCAATAAATAATTCAATTATACCAACTTAACATCTGAGGTATGAAGATAAATAAAGAAAATACATTTATATCTAACTAATATAAACACAACAAGGATCACAAAATCCATAAAAGCGAAGCTTAACAAATAAGACAGTCCTAAAAGCGAACGTTAATAAGTAGGTTAGTCTTTAAATCTGTCGTAAAATACAGGACTCAAAATTTGTATGTATCTATATCTAAGACAAAATTACAAAGATGCTTCGCTATTATTAAAATGCGTAATTATTCTAGGATTTACAATTTCAAAGTAAGTTAATTGTATATCTTTCCTAAGAAAAAGGTTTTCGCAATAACTATGAAGAAAGTTAAAAATTAGCTTTCTACTATCATAAAATCTGTCTAAGTGTTATAGACATCCTCATGTAAAGTGAAAAAAAATATATGACGATTCTAACATTTATAACTATTAGATAAGAGCTATTCACGTCGGAAGATTATCTAGAAATATATAGGGTTTGAGTTTATATAATTAAACACTCAATTATTAGTTTGTTGCATATACCATTATGTACTTTGTTATTATGTGATTTTAGATTTTAACAACGCTTTTGATGGAATTAAAATAATATTTAAACATACAAACTGAATTTATTTGTTAAAATGTAATATCATAGATATAAAGAAATGGGATGTGTTTGTACCAAAGGATCTCTCTAACCGCTGAATCGATATGGTTCGATTTAAAGTTAAGTTTCTTACAGTTCTAGAAGAGATTTAAAACTTTTTTTAAATTGTCTTATCCCTTATAAATCCCTGATAATCTTAGAATATTTAAGTTTATTCTTGAATGAATGCATGACATAAGTTTTATTTTAACTTTAAGCAACAACTTCTAAATATTTCAGTTTAAATGAATATGAAACATTACAACTTTAGTAACGAAATTTCTCTTTAAGTATTGATTCTTGAAGCAACTCTATGATTCACTTTGTTTGTCCATCGCTTCTGGACAGTGGACACTCAGGGGGAAATGCTATTTTAGATATATAGCTATTTTTGTGTGTAGGTACCCCTCTCTAAAGAATTTCTAGCTTGCTCACAAGGAATGTCTATCTATTGGTTATGCTACAAAAGGTAAAACTATTCAACATCTGCTCTATAACTAACTTAGACCGTTAGTTCATTCATAATTTTTTTCGCTACTTATAGTTTTATGAAAAAATGTTGGGTCCATCATTTTAAATTTTAAAAACCTTGTGGCTTGACCTGTTTCCGAAACTAAAAACTTTTTGTCAGCCTAAATACAGTATGTATATAAATACTGGAGACTAGATGCCAAAATTTTATTTACTCTCCCAGTGTAGTACACTGTAAATCTTCTTTCTTTACTCTCTAAATACAAATTGGTGTCAATGTTTGGGATACAGGGATAGTAAAATCAAACTAAAAAAAATTAAATATCTATATCCTAAGGCGGGTTCTTAAAAAAGGATATTGGAGAAACATATATTATTTTTTTTAAGGTAATCTTCCTACTTTCGAGGTAGGTCCGTACGTCCATCTGTTACCGTTATCATTAAGTTATGCATGATATAATCATCCTGTTGAGTTTAAACTTTATGATGATTCCTTTCCAAGTTAGATACTATTTATAAAACATAGCAACTCTACAATCATTAACACAAGTCCATATTTACTTTTTTAAAGTTTTTTTTGAAAATTAATTTTCATACAGGGTGTTTTTTTATTGCCCCAACCCAATAAAGAAATAAGATATAGATTATTAATTTCTGTCAATGGCAAGTGGGTTGAATTAAGCAATACTTTTGTTCCATTAAAAAAAAACATCCTGTTGATTTTTTTATAAATGTTGTTATCCTTGTTTTTCTACGATTCTGTCTTTAATTTAAAAATTATGTAATATTTTATGCATTTATTTTATGATTTTTCTTTTTGAATATTTGATATCCCATTATTTCTTATCACTTTACTCAACAAAGAAGAGGACATCTAAAGTTAAGGATTTAAGTTTGAAATTGATTTTGATAACATGCAACCATAAGTGCATAAAGTAAAACTTTTACTTGCCACCTATTTATATGTATTAAATATATGCATATTCTATCATATAAAGTAGTAAGGTTATTTTCAGCTCTTCCCTTAGAAATTACTTACATAGCCGCAAGTACTAAGAAATGCTGATGAATCAGAAAAGCTTCATATCGGTCCCGGGATGGTTTAAAGCTTTTTTTCTGCACCCGTCTAATACAAAGCCTCTAGATGATTTGGGGGCAATCGCTAGTGTTTCATACAGCATAACCGATACATTGACGGACTAAATAAGTTGTATACTGGATGACGGAAAGACAAGGTTAATTATAAAGAAGCGTTGCAATAAATTTCTTTTTTAAAAGAAAAGATTTCATCAGACTAGATTAGATTAAAATTTTAAAACGTTCGAAATTTGGCATTGAAAAAGATTTTACGAAAGATAGAAAAAGATAAAAGTAAAATATAGAAATATAAAAGATCTTATAAATATAGAAAAGAGGAGGGACTGAAAGAGAGGCAAAGCTGTAAAGAAGGATTCTATGTTGGTGGAGCCAATTTTTGGGATAATTAACAAGAGGATAAAGGCTGTTAGTTAAATCTTTCTATTAAGGACTGACCAGTGGCGTACCCAGGGGGAGTATCATAAGAATATATAATTAATCCTCGTATATGACATTTGTACTTTTGCATAAAAAGGGAATTTACTTGAAAACATTCTCCCCGACTTGCCTAATACACGAAAATCACCACTTTTATACATCTTGTCCAAGGACTTCCACCCAGTAGACGGAGAATGTATACATGTGTAGACAGTGCATGGGTAATTAAAGGAATCCTGCAAGAAGTACCACGCTTTAACTGCTGAAAGACTACCACAAGTTGACCCAATACCCCAAATTTAAAGCCTTCAGCTTCAATAACAAAAAAGTTCTAGGCATTTCAAAATAGCATTTTATGTACAATGAA
>LS052775.1:6082-20921 GCA_900241095.1 Acartia tonsa | reverse complement strand
TTATTGAGATGTCTTTATTTGTAGCACAG
The DNA here is from genome assembly GCA_900241095.1 of Acartia tonsa. NCBI lineage: Eukaryota > Metazoa > Arthropoda > Copepoda > Calanoida > Acartiidae > Acartia > Acartia tonsa. The sequence continues at coordinate 20,892 of LS052775.1, read as the reverse complement.
CTACTCTGTAACTAGGTTTTGTCTGTATGTGTGTATGTCTGTATCTTTGTATGTTATGATAAATATTAAATTACTACTTTAAAGTTTTGTTTCTTTTATAAAAATCCATCCATATCCTTCTGTAATAAATGTAAGTTTTAAAATCAAATATTCGTTGTCTAAAAATTCATTGTCAAAATACTGCAATTTAGACATTACTGTTAGAAATGATGTTCATCCACTTGCGCTTATTATTAAATATGCACATACATTCATATTCACAAAAAGACAACTTATCAAGTAAATAATAGGTGTTGTTTAATGATGCGAGTTAGATGCAAAGGGTTAGAGCTGATAAAAATGTGTTTTTTGTGATTTTTTAATTTGATACAAGTGCGAAAGTGAATATACATTACACCCCCTAATCATAGAGTACCATAGGGCTCTGTTTTAGTGATTTGATAATTTGATAAATGTACGGAAGTGAATGCACACCATGTTTGCAATTTAAACTGTCTACTACCCTTGCTCTTAATTGTGTAAATAAGCCTATAAAGCAAAGAATGATCAAATAGGGGAATGGATATAGAAAACATAGATGTATTGTTCATTCCCTCATCCAGTAGGAGGGTAGGAGATGGGTTAAAGGGATTGGATGAAGGATATCATTAATTTAGCCAGCTGTAAGTATCACTTTATTAGAGACATAAAAATCTGGTGCACCATTAAAGTATTAATTTTTCGATTGATAAGGGTAAATTTCTTTTATAGAAAGAAAAATGAAAAAAAGTTAAATTTAAGATGTAGTTCAATATTTGATTTTGATGTAGTGGATACTTAGACCTTAGTGTTATAGCAACTCTTAAAAACTGTATTCTGTAAATATTTGCTTTAGATTTTCTTGTTTTTCTAAGCAAATTCGACCCATGTCATTTCAGGGATTAAAGGATTGATTTTATTGTTATTGTTTATTGTTTATAAGAAGCGCAGCCTTTGATAGATAAAGTTGTAATAATATTTTTGAGAAAAGTTTGGACAATTTTTGCAGTTAATTTTAGAAGATTTATTTTCTGGTAAAATAAAATGTTTTGTTTTGCACTAATTTTTTTACTACAGGGATATGACAATGAACGATAAACTTATCTTTCTATAATTCACAAATTTTGTCACTGTAGCAAGTATAGTGTACACTTTAGGGACTTTTATTGAATTTTTATTGGTTGGTTCATTTAATTGAGTGTCCAAACTATTCAACCACTAATTGTAATGTACAGAAGGGTTAATTTTGTGTATCATCATTGGATATGTACATCAATTTATCGGACATTGTCTTATTCCTTTAGATCACTGTAAGTTTGACCTTTTTGTACTTCTAAATTGTACCCTGTAAAAAAATTGGGGTAGGGTTGGAAAAAATCTGTTTCGGATGCAATAAGGATATCTTAATTAATGTTTGGAAATTAAAGAACACTAGGCCTTTCGACGTACAATATTAAATAGTTTTTGTTAATTAGATTTCAATTAGATTTCCTACACTATATAAATACAGGGATCTAAAGGTATAAGACAATGGCTGATAAATTGATGTATCCCCAATCATGATACACAAAATTACCCCGTCTGTGAATTACAATTAGTGGTTGAAACGCTAGGACAATCAACTAAAACTGAACTTCAAACAAATCCTGTTTAATTTCCAAACTTTAACTATGTAAAACTCGTAATGCACTTTTTAAAGAAATTTGATGTTTTAAACTGAAAATATTATTATTTTTACCCAACAAGTTTTAAGAGAAAAACTTTATAATTTCATATTTTGCTTCATATTAGAAATTTTACTTGAAACTTTAAAAAAAGTAATTTTAGTTGAATATGTAAACTTATTTTAAATGAAAAATTTTTTTTTAGGTAAGTTGCTGTTTTTAGACAAGACATTCACTCTACTTCTTTTATTAAGGAAATATGCCTGACATAACAGCAATTGTTAATTTTTAATTCTCTCTCCCTAAGAATTAAGGTAAATGTTGATTGTAAGAACTTTGTCTAGAAGTGTTAAAAATAATTTTGATTTCAATAAGCAATGCATTCATTAGATATTAGAATTTTTGTATAATTTTAACATCTTTAGTTATTCATTTGTAACTGCTTTGTCCTTGAGTAGAAATGGTTCGGAGGGATGGGACATATGCTGTTCATTAGACTAGTCCCCAAAGTTTTATTATAACGGTTTCTTATTAGTTGGTTTGACAGCTTTGAGGACTCGTATCAAATTTTGATTGGATAGTGTTTAAAGGTGAGTGTCAAAACTTTAGATCCCTGAGAAATTGTTACCTTTTTCTAAAACTGTTTGGATTAAGCCCCTGAATTAAAGGGCCATAGGTTGACAGAAGGATGACCTCTTAATTTTGACTTTAATCTCTTAAGCAAGACATTCAAAAATATCCTATGTACATATTTTGTGAGGGAGGGGGGGGAGGAGGATAAAAATACTTGGCATTTGTTTTTAGAGCATTTTTTAATGTCATGGGTATTTAAAATGTAGTAGTTTTTGTGCTACTCTGTAATTGTATTAGTCCGTAAGTTAGCTATTTAAAACAATTACTAAAAAGTTTTTGATTTATGAGGATATGGGGCAGTAAATTTAAATAAAGTATAATCATTATATAATAAATTAATAAATGTAAACTTTAAATAGATTTAGACAATCTTACAATCTTTTTAATTTATTTTGGCGTAGTTACATAAACGGATAAACTCTATTTATAGAGTAGATGGGCTCCTAAAAAATATAATAGAAAGAGAAGACAAAGGCCCAATTTCTGATTTTGCACAAAATTTTTTGCCAACCATTTATCAATATTGATTTTAAGCATCAATTTTAATTAGTTTTAACGTCAATTAATCAATCTTTTCTCTTAAATTAAATAACCATAAAGTTTAAAGTTTCTTTTAGGGAAAGGTATAAGAATTTGCAAGAAACATCTGTTAAAACCAGGTCTTTTTTATTTGCTTTTCAGCTTTTTGGATTTATTATTAATCTTCGTATGAGTAAGTTCTGTCACTTTGATCTAACTGGAATGAGTATCCTTATATTTACCAGGGATCTTAAGGGATAAGACGATATCTGATAAATTTATATACATCACAATGATGATATTTAAAATTATCCCTTATAAAGATTAAACCATGGGAGGAAAAGTTTGGAACCAACCATCAAAATTTTATTAAAAGAACCCAAACTTTTTGAGCCAAAAAATAAGATAATATAGTTTGGTTACAAGTACAATTTATAGTCCAATGTTCCCTACCTCTCTGATTTTTACAGATTGTTTTTTTAGTATCTGTGTCATAATCTTTGATATCTTTGTAGGCGGACTACTTTTTTTCAGGAAGGGAGGGGACTCGACATTGGGCTGTTTATTACTCCAGTCCCCAAAATTTATAATATCGTTTTTTATTCGTTTGCTTAACAACTTTGGAGAATTTTATTGAATTTGATTGATTGGTTCATTTAGTTGAGTGTCCAAACGTTTCAATCAATTTTTGTAATCTACAAAAAGGGTAAAATTTTTGTAACATCATTTGGGATTTATATCAATTTACCGGCCATTGTCTTATCCCTTTAGATCCCTGACTTTTCTATAAAAGTATTGAATAGAAAGCAATTTTTTCCCAACCCAAAAATAATCCCAGAAGTTTTCTAGGGTTTTTGAAAATACAAAAGGTTTGAAATTTAAGATGAAATAAGGCATCTTAAGAGATATTAGGATTATTAGGATCATGGACAATAAATTGATATAAATTCCCAATGATGAAAAAAAATTAAACCTTCCGTAGATTAAAATTATTGGCGGTAAAGTTTTGACACTGCTAGTTTGAACCATCCAATCAAGATTGAATAAAAGTACCTTTACTACTAAAATCCTATAGCTACAACAGAACGCAATTCTGATAATTACTAATATGGCTAAATAATATTTTAACTTTTCAACCAGTCAAAAATAATGATTATTTACACAAACTTTAATAATAGAACCTTAGCACAAATCAAATTAGTTTTAAAAAAGAGATTTTCTTTGAGAGGCTTTTTTTCTCCAAAATTGGGAATAATCATATCTTTGTTAAACTAGACAGTTATTGATTATATACAAACTAAGGCACAGCGGATTGGTATACTGCTAAATAAATAATTTTGTCTAAATACTGATTATTATCAGGGAGGGAGAGGATATTGGGCTGTTTATTACACTAGTCCCCAAAGTTTTATAAAAATGTTTTCTTATTCGTTGGCTTAAGAACTTTGGGGACTTGATGTTGATGTGATTGGTTGGCTCATTAAGTTGAGTGTACAAACGTTTTAACCACTAATTGTTATCTGCAGAAGGGTTTTTGTTGTGTATTATCATATGGGATGACATAAATTCATCGGCCATTGTCTTATCCCTTTAAATCCCTGACAACTAATATTATTTTAGTTTCAAGAAGAATTATCTCTTTCTCCCCTCCTTCTTGAAAATTGAAGCTAATTTTCCATTAAAATTATCAAGATAAACAATGCCCTAAAGGTGGCTGTATGAAAGAGGGTCGTACCTTACCCCATTTCTTGAGAAAAAATAGTTTCCTACCCCCCTCCCCCCCAAAAAATAAACACACATATAAGCAGAAACACATACCTTCCACCTTCTACCACCCCCCCCCCTCCCTCCCCAAATAAATGTATGAATACGCCCTTATATTGCCCACAAAAGGTGGCTATTATTATATTGGGGCAACATCGAAAACTCTGTTTCATTTCATCCGTAGACAGAAGTCAAGAATAGTAAGTGGGTGGGAGTGGTCATTGGCCGTTAAATTATTATATTCTTTCTACTTTTCAGTATATAAGAAGCCATAATTATGAAAATAATAATTTGGAAGAAGATCAATTTATCATTCATTGTCATATCCCTGTATCTATGCAACCAGGCTTGTTGTTGCTGCGCTACTTATGAACATAATTGTCCTTGGTTCTAAGAAATCGTGTCTTTTTTTAGCTGAACATTTACAAAGTTGCAAAATTATTAATCCAAAATTTAACAGTTCTAATATAAAAGATTCATTTGTAAAAAATAAACAAGAGCGATTATATTCATAGGGAGGGCAGCAATAACATAATAGAAAAATTTAAGAGTGTCTTAAAACTTATAAAATTAGGATCTTAAATGGCATGGAAGTGGCTAAAAAAGCAGTTAAGAAGCAGTCTAATAGTTTATAAGAAGATAATTGATAAATTTATGTACATCTCTTATTATGATAACTAAATTACCACCCAATCAAAGTTTTTGTGCTAGTGAATGAAAGATCGTGTAAATAAAACATTTGTGAGCATATATATGTATATTTTACAGTACAATGTCCCCTCCCTTCCTGAGATAGCTATAGCATGTCTTATGGTAAGTTACATCTTACTAGTTAAATTAATAACCTTACCATGACTGACGTCCCTAGTTATAGAGTAGCTGCGCTTCTTTAAAAATTGAAGAAGAAAAAATGTATTTGAAAGATGTATTGCATTGAAAATGATAGAAAAACAATTTTCTTTGTTAGTATTGCATCAAATTCTTTTTTCAGATGCAATCATTTTTTATCCTTGTATTTGTACAGGGATTGAGGTATGAGGATAGATTTGGTAGATTGGGGTTTCTAGTAATAATGTTTAGTTTTGATCATTGTAATTCCTTAAGTTCTCTGAAAATACCACGATCCTCATCCCCCCCCCCTATAGAAGCCAGGTACCAGTGATAGAATAACTGTCTTATTGAATGGGAGAAGAATTAACAATTCTTCCATTGTCTTATCCCCAAATCCCTGAATATTAAACTTCTTAGTGAGCACAGGGAAAGAGAGGACAATAAAAATGAAATTAATATTCAATACAACCCCTTTCTTATTAAAAAATGTACGAACAGTACAAGAATTGGAGAAATAGCAATTTATTGTTCATTATCCTATCCTCGTATCCCTGAAGACTAAGCTTGACTGGGCGGTGTCAAAAATGAATTTCTTAATCAAAATTATTTGCGTGTGCAGTCAGGGAGTTAAAGGATAAGCAAAACTAAAAAAAAATAAGTTGTTTCAGATATTGTTGTTTATCATATAAAAAGGTTATACCTAGTTTTATTTTATCATATCTATATAAATTCATTTATAGTTATTTATCGCATCGTATTATTGACAGCTATCTGCTGATATTTAAATGAAAAATTATAAGATTTTTATTTGTGGAAAATTCTCTGTAATACAATGATATACAAGATTTTTCAGTATGGCATAGAACCGGTTGTAATCCAACGGTATTAATCGTTTTCATGGCCAAACTAGAATTACCTTTTCTTGTATTGTGAAAAGCAATGGTTTTAGGCTATTTTAACAATCCTACTGTCTCTGAAGCGCACTGCACAGTTAAACGCCCAAAAATGTTACGTGCATGCGCGTATATTTGCATTTCTCTATGTGGACAGAAAGGGAACCATGGATTTTGTTATGTTTAAATTTACAAACTAGACCACATAACATCAAATTATTGTGTATTAAGTTTATTTTAGCACCTATATTGATTGTAAAATGCGCTAAGTGTAAGGAATAATACATATAAAGGCTTATTCCTTTATGTTGTCCGGTTTCTATAATGCAACATGGCAAACTGCGTGGGTTCATATAGTGGACAGTATTTTTTTCAAGCGAGCACACACACATAGTACTTATCTGATAAGGAACTTTTATTTTATTAAGACATTCTCCTATTAACTCTTCAAAAGATTTTTATAAAAGTTTCTCTTCTTATGCTTAATAAAGTCAGGGAGAGGGGAGTCATTGCAATGTTTATTACACTAGTCCCCAAAGTCTAATAATCTTTTTCGTTGGCTTAACAACCTAGGGGACTTTTATTGAATTTTGATTGGTTGGTTGATTTAGTTTACTAACCACTAACTGTAATCTACAGAAGGAATAATTTTGTGTAACATCATTGGGGATATTATAATACATTTTTATAACTTTCTACATATTGCACATTCCTATTTGTTGCTAGTTAAACTTTGCTTGGTGGTCCTAGTATGAATTGAAATAGATTTATTAAATCTTTTATTAATTCGATTTAGAGATATTGTTTAAATGGATTTATTTTTACTTGGATGTTACACCTGATTTTCATTTTCCATAATAACGTGAAACTTGCAGAGGGCTTGTATAACAATACCCCATCCTCTCCACTCTTACTGGATGAACGCACTAACCTATAAATGAGTTCCATGTTGGCAACCTGAATTAACAACAATTTATCCCCTGTCATAATATCCGAGTATATTCTATATCCACTCCTATGGTTTCATGTTTAAATAAAAAAGAAGCATGTTTGTTTTTAACATAAAAACACACAAAAAAAGACATATTTTTATAATATTATGTTACATCAAAAAAGGTCCCACATATGTATTATCAAAATTCTATTTAATTTTTCAACAAGGTATTATTATTAAAGAATTTTTCCTTGACAAAGTGTCTCATCATGCAATTTTAAAACATGTAGGGTCACTAAAATATGAGGTAATAAGAATGGATTTATTATTACTTGGATCTCATACCAGATTATCATGCACTCTAATAGAGTGATACATGTAGCTGGCTGAAAAAATGATGCGGCACATCCTCCCCCTTTGCCAAATCCCCTCCCCTCCTACTGGATGAACGAACTGACCAATAAGCGATGTCCATGTCTGCAACCTAAATTGACGACAGTTTTCCCCCTGTCATAATATCCACATATATTCTATATCCATTGTTATAAGTAATTTTCAATTCCCCTTCCCCTCCTATAAAGGTCATATTTACATTTTTCATCTTAAAAACACATTTTAACTATATTAAAGAAAAAATACTAATATCTAAGACTTAATAGTTAAGTGGCCAAAAGTTAAGTAAGAAAAATGGGAAGAGAAATGTAATTGAGAATATGCTTATTCTCAGGGTTAAGGTATAAACTATTTTATTTCAAAATATTTTAGTTTCTTCCAGGGAGCAAAAGGGTAATATATTAATCTACATCTATTGCTTCCATGAATAGTTTTTGCAACTTTCAAACACTGCTAATTGTAGAACGCAACAAGATAAAAGTCCTTAAAGTTCTTAAGCCAACGAATAAGAGTACGTGTTTGGGGTATAAGGGTGTTTAACCACCTAAAAATTTGAAACCTACCTATTCTACAGCTGACATAATATCAAGGAAGAAAAAAATATTTTGGGGGGAGGATTCAGTGATTGATAGGCATATTGAGTGAAAGCACCACTACAATTATATAGAGTGATGCACTATCCCTTTATTCCTGATTAGAGTCACGAACTCTCATTGCTCTAATTGCTAAATATGCACTATAGTCAAAAGTGTTCACAAAATTCGGCCATTTTTTCATTTTGTAGCTATTCCTCTTAGCTTTTAAAAGAATAATATATATTTTACTCTCTTTAAGCTGGTACGTCTATCTCTAACCGTCCTTATTTCTGATAATCCTAACAGAAATAATTTAATAACGTTTATGAACAATAATTGTTCAATTGATATTGTGTTTTTTGTTTCATCGTAAAAACACTGAAATCAAAGTCTACAGGGTGGGGCAGTTTTAATTTTAAGTAAATGTTGGGGGGAAATACTTCTATACCCGAAAATAGGTAGAAAAGGGGAGAGGAGGAAGATAATTTTAGTTTACTCTTCAAAATTTTGGAATTTTGAGGCAAAAATATTTTCAAGTGTTAAATTTAACATGTGGAATTTTTGGTTCAACATTTTTGATAAAATTAGTTTTGGTGTAATTACTAATTATAATATAAAGCTCATTCGAACACATTTTATATAATAAGAAGGATGTTATGAGTTAGAAGTCTGAAATTACTTGTGAAGATTCCCCTGCTAATAATCAATCTAAAACTCACTTTATACGTTATTCTGTCGTTGAGGCGTCGTTGGTTAAAATGGATTTTTAATCATTAAAGGATTTCATTACCTATCATATAAAATAGATTTCTATTGTTTATCATGAAAATTATCTTGTATTTGTTATATACCACGTTCTGTCTGTCAGTCTGTACGGTTATTCTTGATATCAAGTCGATAGTTCAATACTTTGTTTCGCAACTTATGGATATTGTCTTTTTTTCAAGGGTAGTAGGGGGTGCTGTGCAGGGATTTAAAGGGATAAGACAAAGGACAAATAAATATACATCCCAATTGATACACAAAATCACCCTTCTCTAGTTTACAATTAGTTAAAGGGTTAAAAAATTTGGTCACTCAACTTAATGAATCAACAATTCAAAATTCAATAAAAGTACCCAAAGTTTTTGAGCCAACGAAAAAGGAAACGTTAGAGACTAAGTATAATAAACATCCCAATGTCCTCTCCCTCCCTGGGGACTGTGACTAAGTAAATGTAAGTATATAATGATGTGGGTGCTATAAGCCTAAGCGCCACTGAAATTGATATTAGTAAGAGACAGAAGGCACGATTTTTGGCACCTTAGTTAAACAGGCACTCTAAGAAATACAAATATGATAGATTTATCATAAGATTTGCATGTACCCTAATAAAGTGAAACTATTAGCTGGCTAAAAAAACGATCCCCCTATTCACTCTTACAAAGTACACCTCTCCTTAAGCATACCAACAAGATAATATATACATAAGCTCACCTTTACAGACCAGTAGACACAGACACACAAAAAATAGTTGTATGTATTCTTATTATTCAACTGTTTTAAGTACTTTAGTTGTACTTTTAGGCTTTTCATTAAAATAAAAAGTTACTAAAAATGTTTTGTAAATTTACTTAACAAAAGATTAAAAACACTACTCTAATGTTGACAAAATTAACAGATTGTTCCCCCAAAAGTTGTTCAATTATTACCTCAACTTTAAGCAGGCATTTTAAGGTATAAGACAATGTATAATAAATACATGGCAAATGCTATTTGGTACCAATCAATTAAGTTTTAATAAAAGAAACTAAAGTTCTTGAGCCAACGAATATGATAATGTGCTTATGAAACTTTTTTTACTATGATAATTTACAGTCCAATGTCCCATTCCTCCCTTATAATTAGAACATTTAAAAGTTCTAACGGCCCGACCGTCATTCAATACTCGCTCGCTAGTATATTTTTACTGTTATATTCTATTATATTGTTTTACTTGTCCTTTACTCCAAATTATATCTTCTAAATTCCTGACCTTATAAACAACAACAAAATTAGTTTTTAAAAATGCTAACTGGCAAATTTTAAAAAGAGCATTTTTTGAATCTATCAACATAAGCTAAGTTTGCTTTTAGCGAGAATAGCTTTTTAGATAAGGTGGACACTTTATTATGGTGTGTCCCCTTCCCTATCAATTCTATGTCCTTGTTTACCCCCACAATTTGTAGTATCGGAGCGTAGCACCTCTATAATTCTGCACATTTGTACAATTTATTTAACTTGCGAATCTACTATGAGGATTAACTATTTCCCTTCCATCAAATAGCCTAAAACCTGCCAAGTAACAATATTATGTTTTATTTCATAAAACTTTTGACAACCTGGTCAAGCCATTTGTGAGATCTTACAGAACTCACAAACATACATTTTCTTAAGAAATTATAATTTGATTTAGAGTTATATGTTGTTGATCTAATTTTGAATCTACTAATCCTTGTTTTTACATTAACTGAATTCTCTATTTTAAAACTCATTTTCGTCGCGTCTCTCCCTAAAATTCATCCCTTGTATACAGGATAGGGTTCTTAAAGGATGAAAAATAAGCAGTTTTATTGACAATACCTGCCATGAGCCTACAGAAAAGTAGTGTTTGTAAATTAGGTTTATTAGATACGGTTATTTTACCGTTTTAATCAATTTCAATTATGTTTGCGTGAAATTTTCTTAGAGGTTAAAATTGCTGTAGTTTCCTTTTAAGTGCCTTGTTGAGCACGAAAACCTTTTCATCGTTCCATTATTTTCTAAAAATGTTTAAATAAGAGAGGGGAGTTTTTCGTTTGGTTAGGTTATATTGGATACCAAGTAGCCTCTCATGGTTATGGCATCCGTGGACAGACAGACACAATGAGAAGAAGAACCAATTTTCCATACCTTAAGTAAATAATCCTCGATACAATGCTTCTATCTGGCTCACCGGTTGTTAAAAAGTCCAAGTTTCCGGGAAACGATAAAACTCATTTAATTGCCCGCAAAACAACATCATCAAAAATACACAAAAGTTTTGCGTCCATTTTTTAAGTTAAGCGCATCTACACTATACAGCTTACATAGTCTGTAAGTACGTCTCTATGTAATTGTTGAGCACAAGATAAATCAATTAAAATTATTCTAACGTGTAGAGTCCATTTTTAGAAACGTTTTGATTCCATTAATTTTAGAAAATTGAACTGATTTTTTGCACAAATAGTTTGAAGATTTACAGAAATAAAATAAATTTTAAACTAAAAGAATTGTGAGGAAGATTTAATTATCTTCTATTGTTCTATTCCTGTATTTTACACAATCGGCTACGCTCCTAGCATCTAATAGCTATGTATTATAAGGAGTAAGGAAAGTTGGATAATAGCCTAAAACCAAACTTAGATATAAAAATAATATAGCCTAAAACCAACCAGGGTCCTATAAGAATTTTTAAGACAATAGAGAACACAATTTGTTCAGTAGTTATTGAAATCTTAAGGTACAGGCACAAAAACCTTACTACTTTAAAGATAATTTAAAGAATAGGATAGAAGTACCCATTTTTAAGAGGTATCTTTTACAATCTCTCATAATGTATGTTTTAGTTAGGCTATTTAAATATATTTAATTAATGAAATGAAATACATTAGTTTTTAAAACTAAACTTTTATTAAAGACTTTTTCGGCTCCATTTTAATCTATCGTTCTAATTGTCCCAAAAAAGTTTTAAAAACATGGTCTTTAAAAACCTTTTAAAGATGTGTTATCAAGATAATGAAAAAAGGAAGACCATTTTTTTGTTTCCAGCCACTTGCGCCCTTAATTTTCTGTATTCTAATGAGTTTTTTTAAACATTTTACTATTAGGGGCGGTTTAACTATTCTTTACGCGTCTCATCTACATAGACTCCTATTTTTGAGTCGGTCTTTTTTTTGGTTAAGTCTACAAAAAAAGAGTATATGTATATGAAGTTTTAAGTTCGTAGAGATGTATATATTTGCTTTTGCCTGTGTTTTGAATTCTATCTAACCGGGGGCTTGCTAAGTCTTACTTCCTTGCCTTTCCGTTTTCGGCCTGCCGCGCCTGCTTGGCCTGGCACGCCGCGCTCAAGCGCATTCTGCCCACCTGTGCAGGTGTGCGTGTGTAATACATACACACACACTACGGCTCTAGAGATTTGACCCAACGCGCCTTGATATCGTGGGTTTAGTTTTTAAGAGTCTTTGCTAATGCGCGGAGCCTTTATCAAAAATTTTCTCTAATAAAATTCTCTATAAACAACCTAAATTTCTTATAAAAAAATATACTGTTTATACATTTATCATGTAAGTAAATGGCTGGGACTGAAAAATGATATAAAATAAGTGATTTTATATAACAGAAAATTTGACAAAAAGTGAAAATTCAAAGATTTATAAAAAATTATATAATAAAAAAGTGATTAAATAAGTGACAATTTGAATAAATAATACCTAGAAAATATAAAATTTAGCACATGTGAGAAATTTAAAAAAAAAAAATATGTGAAAACCACATGGAATGATATTAGCAGACGAGATTTGATATATTTATTCTTATTTAGTGGTTTAGAATTATGAAAAATATTTCACCATAAGTGAATTAAGGTAGACACTGCTTTACATTAATATTTTAATATATTTCTTGGGATCGTAGGGGATAAGACAATGGCCGATAAATTGTTGTATATCCTCAATGATGATACTCAAAATTACCCCTTATGTTGATTTTAATCAGTGGTTGAAACGTTAGGACAGTCAACCAAAGCAACCAATAGATATTTAATTAAAGTCCCCAAAGTTAGCCAACGAAAAAGAAAACGTTATTTTAAAGCTTTAGAGACTTGAGTCAACAAACAACATAGCAATAAGCAGGGCTCGGCAGAAGCGCGTCAGCCGTAGTGAAATAGTAATATTATAGCTTTGAAATTCAGCTGAATGTATAAATCTGAAAATTGTTATTATCAGTGGAACGCTGCATATGGCTTTTTCCTAATTTATATTTATATTGTTTTTTTTTAATATTTAAATACATACATAACTAATTCAGTTAAATTATGAAAAATACTTTCATTCCATTATTTTAGAGCAACCGCTCTACTTAAAATCATTAGATTGATAAATTTATTTATTTTGCTAAAAAAATCTCAATAAATCTACTACATGCTCATTAAAAAAAGCTTTTTTTTAAATCTTTAAAAACTAATTTTTTTTAAAGTCTAACCCAAGCTGATTAAGTATTTAATGCAAAAGAATCCTCTAAGGCCTTAATTAATATTTAGAATAGTAAGAAATCCTTGTCTTAATTAACTCTAACAGATGCCGCTAGTCATAAATTATATTTTGGTCTAGCTACACATCTTTTTTTAGAGTAGCGCACCTTCTCTATATTTAAGTATGGCTGTTCGTCCCAATGACCAACAACCCGAACTTAAACCTTAGATAGCAAACTGAATAAGATAAAGTCATCTTCGTTTAATTTATTAGTTTTCAAAACTGACAACTAATTTAACTAAATTTAATTTATTAAAATCAACAAAATTAGGTTAACTTTAGTACCCAAAGTTAAATGGTTTTAGCTTGGTATTGCTGCGCTATTTATAAACAAATTTATCCCTGTGTTTTTTTTCTATGCTTCTCTAGTTAATAGATTTGTTTAAATACAAGGTTAATGAGTTTTTTTTTTGTAAAATGTAAACTGCAGTTAAAGCAATAACAGGAGAAGAAAAAAATAATTAGTGAAGCAACGGGGAGAAAAATAGATAAATTAGAGAAGAAAAGGGGAGAAAAATGAGAAAACGAACGTGATGGAATGAGAACGTAAAATGTAGATAAAGATTGAAAGCCTAGACATCTCTATTTATTTTTTAACAATACAGATTTTTATCTTTTTTTCTCAATAATACCTACAGTCTTTATGGGAAGAAAAAAAAGAAACAAACTTTAGTTTCACCCCTTTTTTTACCTTCCCGAGTTATTTTGGAGGTGAAATTATCATTTCTCCCCTCTTGCCCATAATAAACAAGCAACGTTTTCCCTTCCGTTAACTCATTAAAATAACGAGGTTTCAAAATTCCATATTGTTAGAAAGTTATGCCACATTTTATAATTTACACTTTTAAGGGGAGTGTTTGATTTTTTGTTTTATAATATAATCTTATTATTTAAAGTAGGAAAGCTTTAATTATCTGTCCGTTAAGATTGCGCTAACAACTAAACTGAATGTGTTCACAATTTTAGGGAATCTTCGCGTAGGTCCGAATGAGGGATGGTTTTAGGCTTTTTTTTGTCCCCTGTCTATAAATTTGATCCATTTGGAGTATGTCCACTTTTTTTCTTATCTTAACTATTTACAAAGATTTGAACATAAAGAAATGCGATATAAAGCTATAAATTAGAATTTTATTTCATTTTCTCCTTATTTTATAAATATTTGAAGAAAGACGAAACAATTGTCTATAAAGCGAATTTGAAATTTATGCCTAATTTTAGAAAGAAGGTGTATCAACTATTTTTTTTATAGCTAGCCGGTTCTTTTAGTAAGTAGTAGATGTAAAATTTTTCATAGA
>LS052766.1:12738-22820 GCA_900241095.1 Acartia tonsa | reverse complement strand
GGATATCCGGCATTTGAAATCAGCCGGATATCCGGTATCCGGTATCCGGCCAAAAAAGTATCCGGCCCAACCCTAATATTAAGACATATTCCAACTGCCCGCATTTCTGTAGGTCTGTTTATCTGTCTGTCAGTCTGTCTGTCAGTCTGTCTGTCAGTCTGTCTGTAAATCGAATAGCTAACAAATAAACAGAAAACATAAAAAAAAATATTTAAACTAATTGATCAATAATCTTTATTAGCACCGAATGCAATATTAAATTCATATAGATGAACTGAAGAAAAGGGTCAGAACTGGAGCAAAGTCCAGCTGTAGATTTCAACCATTACTATTCCAAGTTAGGCATAAGATTATTTTTTAAAATAATTTTTAATCAAAAATATAGTAATAAAAAGGCATCTTAAATGTTAAACCATTTCTTATACAGGAAGGAATTAAATATGAATAATAATAATAATTTATCGCATCGTATTAAAGACAGCTTTCCGTGGATATTTAAATCAAAATTATAGGATCAAAACCATTTGTTATCCCAGGTAAAAAAAATGATATTAATTCTATCATTTTTGTTTAATATTTGTAGAAAATTGTCTGTAATACGATGTTACACATGACATTTCATTATGGCTGAGAACCGGTTCTAATCCAGCGGATATTAATCGGTTTCTAAACCAAACTGTAAAGGAATATAGAATTGTGTCTGTACTGTGTACTGGTGTGTAGTATGCCAGAATTACACAACACGGGTTTATGCTGTATATATTGACCTAATACTGCTTACAAATGGCCTCATTTTCCCAATATTATTACTTGTATTATGTTGTAAGTGTCGCCTTAATGTGAAAATAGGCTTCTTACACAAAACTTCACCTGCCTTGCTTTATTTATGTTTAATCCAAAATATTTTCTCTAAATTCTTAATTTTTTTAGTTTCTTCATATAATTTAGAACTAAAAGGTAAGATAAAATCGTCAAAACTTGGAATAGAACTTTGAAATGATAACAAATTTAATTCATCATACATAAATAAATATAAATACAACAAATTTGACACGTAATAAAAAATACAATAAAATTGATTAATACTTAATATTAATATAATTTAGAAACATTAAAAACTAATATAGTTGCATCCTTGTTAAAAATATAATTATATCATACCTCTTATCATATCTTTGCAAAAGAAAAAAAACATCTTTTAAAATGTAAAATACTTTTATATCTGCAAAGATATAATGTCTTAAGATTGCATTAAGTAATAATTATAATAATATTAATAATAATAATAATTATAATCTATGTATATGATAGTAACAAAATTCTAAATTTTTATAGAGAAACTCTTGGTGTTAATATAATCTGAAAAATTATTAACATTCTAAGTTATTATGACTGACATTTGTATTTACACAATTATATATTTTTATATGATTAATATTTGTAATTATTTGACAAAGGGGGGTTTCAAAGAGAAATGTTATAGTAGGCAACATAGCTTACTTTGTTTTGTACAATTATTAATTCTTATTACACTATTATGCATTTACTTTTTTTAATTTCATCAATATCATTTTAAATAAACAAAACTTGCAAAAGACATTTTCATTTTTTTTGCCAGAAAATCTAAAATTATATGTTTGTCAATTTTGATTTTCATTGATTTACAAATTAAATGTTAATACCACTTAATTAAATATAAAGCCGTTTTTTAAATATAAGAATGTTTACAATTTACTAAACTCATATTAATGTTTTAATTGTGTAATGTATAGCTGGTAATTCAATTAATTGAGCCACAAAAAAAAACTTTGTTTAGATTACTAGATAACAATTTATTGTATAATCATTGCCATAACATTCATGTAAAATCTTTAATACAAAATTAATAACAAAAACCAAACTAAATTTGTATATTATAAAATCAAGTAAAAAAGTATCAGAGCAAATTTAAAACATAGTCAAAATAAAATAATGGTACATATTAAATAATCAATGTTATGTAAAACGGGCATAAAAAATCAATTTCACCTTATTTTGCCACATTGTAATAATTACCTTTATAACATATGTCCCGTATCACCGTAGAATCTTTTTTTGACAATTTTTATTTTGAGCTATAAAACAATTAGGCATAAAGAAATTTGCATTACAGTGCCTTCATAGATTTCATGGAAAAGAATCGTTTTTTCCTCCAGTTTACTTTACTGTGAGATTATATGTTAATTCTAAGCGAACTGTGTCGGTAATAAAATCTTTTTAGTTATTTAAAGTAAACGTATATGAATAAATGTTAGATAAGGCAAGAAAAGTTAGTTTTACGTATGATAAAGGTAAAAGGTATTTTTTTAAATTTTTGATTAACATAACAGTAAAAAATACAACTAAAAACATATAGGGGCAGTGATATTGCACATCAACAAATTTTATGTGCAAGTAAAAATGGACATTACAGAACAAATTTACTGGTTTATTTTTATTAATTTGATAGTGCAATGGCATGCTTTATGTTATTTTCCAAGTGTTAGTTTTCTTGAGGTGCAATATCACGGTTGCCTAATAATTCAACATTTGACCAATTGAAAAAAAAGTTCTTAACTTAGTACAATTAATTTCAAAATTAATAAATTTTTATCAACATGTAAATAAAGATCTGACATATCCGGATGAAGGGCTACTCCAGGAATTTTGTTTATTTGAAGGGGACAGATCAACTTTAGGACATATTTTTGTTAGGCAGACTTTTCTCAAAACTTGGTTAACATAGGTACAGTTCTAAGGAAAAAAATCTCGCGTAAAAATATGAGATTTTTTTTAGGCCTACCTTTGTCAGTTTTAAGGATGCTCAAATTAACATGTAGGTATAGCCAAGTTGCCTATAATTCTTTATGTTTGAGGAAGTGCTAGCTTCAGTAACATTTTCCCACCACGAACTGTATTATGTTCAAAGCTTAATTTCTTAAATTTGATATTTCTGAGCCAGTTTAAAGTAATAAATAAATACATATTTTTAGTAATTTAGTAATCAATGAACCCTTTAGAAATAAAAAAATCGTGGAGTAACCTATTCAGATAAAAAAGAAATAAAGATACATAGTATAATATAAAAGTGTATAGTTTGCAGATTCTGGATCTAACCTTAGTGTATATACTCCCAAGGAGAAATAAAAAAATAAAGTTGATTTCTTAAAAAATATTTGTCAATGTCACACATTATCATTATTATTCATCTAATTTGATTTAACTTTCCGTTATTTTTAAGTTTTCTTTTTGATTAAATGTTTGAAAATAAAGTAGTTTTTCCGCCCAAACTAAATTTTGGATTTTTTGTGATGGGGTTGGGGGGAAGTTAAAAATGTTGCAGGAATCTAAAGGGATATAAGACAATAGCTGATAAATTTATGTACATCCCAATTTATCTTTTCAATAGATTACAATTTGTGGTTGAAACGCTTGGACACTCAAAATTCAATAAAAGTGTCCAAAGTTGTTAAGCCAACGAATAAGAAAACTTTATTATAAAACTTTGGGGACACGTGTAATAAAGAGCCCAATGTCCCCTCCTGTCTCCCTGAAGATATTGAGTGAAGAGCATTCATATATTTAGCACTCAGACACACCACCACAACAAATTCTTTTCAAAACAAAATGAGTGTAAAATTCAAGCCTTCAATATTCTTTGGCAAATTTATCTTGTGAAAAAAAATTGCTGATTTGCCACAAACATTAGAATACAATTTTTAGCAGGGCTTGGCAGCTGCGACTAAGCCTCAAGTTTAAACCCGTTAAGATGCTTTGAATTTTTTTAAAAAAAAAGGGATCGCCATATTTGGATCAGGTTTTGACTTCCAGTTGATTTTTTAATTGTAAAAAGTTGGTTTCCCTGAGGTTTACAGACGGCTGACACGCGGCTGCAAAGCCCTGGTTTTCAGTTATTTGGGAGTTAAAGCTGAGATATTTTTGTACAAATAAAATTAGATTCCATAATAATCCTTTTAATCCTGATTTACTTTAAATTGATTAAAGCAACAAACGCTGGGTTTTACTGTAAGCCTTGATACCCATGAGAAGCACTAATAAGAAAGAAAAATGTTTAAGTCCAAAGTTGCAGTGATATAAAGGGATGAGACAATGGCCAATAAATTGGCGCACTTCCCAAATAATGATGCACACAATTACCCCTTCTGTAGATAACAATTAGTGGTTGAAACGTTTGGAACCTCAACTTAATGAACCCACCAATCAAAATTTAATGAAACAACCCTTAGTTGTTAAGTTAACGAATAAGAAAACGTTCTTGTAAAACTTTCGGGACTAATGTAATAAAAACAGCCCAATACCCCCTCTCTCTCCCTGCTGAAGGTGTGTCTACCGATATGACAATGTTCTTTATAAAAATAGAAGATGATAATTATGATAATATTGACATGGACAAAGATAGAAACCAACACCAAGGTGAATCCATAATCCTGATTAAAACAAAGTGTTTATAATAATAATATTTAGTAGATATGTACCTTAGGTACAAGTTGTAAAACAATCATATATATATAGTTATAGTTATGTTGTTAGTGCACATAATACAAGATTACAATTGTGTAATATACAAGGTACTAGAATTAGCAAGGAAAATTCTAAAATATTAAGTACCTATTTTATAGTATATCGAAACCGATTAATATTCGCTGAAAAATAAAGTATCGTACCTTATTACAGAAAGGTTTCATGGATAATAATATAAAAAAAATAATTTTTATTTTGTTAGCTAAGGTATTTTGCCCTCGGGCAATTTTTTTTTTAAAATCTGCTGTATGTAATGCTATGTAATAAATAAATATTTTAGTGCTGGATAGTCCCCGATTTTCCGCAATTAAATCAAATTTTAATAACTTTATTAAACAGGTAGATACCCACCCTAAAACCCAACTTAACCTCATAGTAACAGCTTTTAAGCAGCAAAACGGCAGTAAATTTACAGCTTGTTAGCTGACGTTTTTCACAGAATTAATTTACAATGTAGTATTCTAGTACCAAGTAATGTACACAAAAGTAATATTAAGTGCACGAAAATTTAAATGCCCAAGTGCACAGGGTTTTAGTCCAAGTTTTTTTAATAAGCAACCTCTGGTTTCGTTGTTAATCCTAATCATATAATATTGTATATAAAACGATACAGTCATTTAACAATAAATTTCATGCTTTTTGCGGCTATACATTGTTAAAATAAAATAATATAATATACATCTACATCATCGGTATAATTATAAACAATATCTCAATAACTTCAATGTTTTAGGTCTTTTTTATTTTTGGCACAAATACTGCAGCTTTAGCACATATGCACTCATTATGCTCACAAATTAAATATACTTCAACAAGGGGGGTAGCATTTGGCACATGCAAGATTTTTTATTTTTTCTAGTGTCTTTTAATTGAACAGATATATATATATTTTTATAATATTTAATACAGGCAGTGGAAGAGAGTTTACTTTATTCTAGTTCAATTTAAACTTTTATTGACAATGACAGTGTTTTCTTTCTGTAAATAAGTTTGGTTTTCATTTCTGGCAAGAAATATATTGACAGGGGTAGTAATACAATTGTATACCATGTGTATGATGTATGTTGTCTGGTGGATTTTTTTGTGTGTTGGATAATTTCTATTTCAAATGGCAGTTTGAAAGATGGTTATATATTTTTCTTGTTTTTCTATTACAGCCTTTTTCCCCATAAGAAGTTTTAGTTGCTAACATTTTTTGTTTTCAGAATAATCTGCCATTTTTTGCATTTTTTACCTGTCTTTACTAAAAGTAAAATTTGATGAAGCTCTTGAAAAGGCAAAATTATTATTAGGTTCTGCTAATTAATTTCTTTCGTCAAAATGTGAGCAATTATGGTGACCCTGTCCACATGGATACTAACAAGGCTGTGCAGGTTCCATAATCAACTTCGATTTCAAATCAAAGGCCATCATTTTTTGTTTACACATCAACTAATCACGTTTTTTTCTGCATCTATGAAGTAATACGATCTTAAAAATTGATCTGTGTAAATGTTCAGCAATTTAATGGTATTTTTCTTATTAATAATATATACTATTAAGTATGTGTGTTTTATTGATAATGTTTTAGATTATAACTATAGTCTAAATATGGGGGCAGGGGGGCAAGGGGGGTGAATAATAAAAGTTTGTCTTACTTCTCCACAGCTGTGTCATGGTTACTTAAATGATAATAATTTGAATAATCTGATGCAATCACACACCTAGCTCTGTCAGTGGTCATCACCCGTAAACTCGCGAATAACAAGGCGCTATAATACAAAGTAACTTTGTGCAGTACCCTAGCTACAGTCCAGGATAATCATTTTTCTCACATAGCAGCACCAAAATATTGGGTTGTGTACTTTTTTTATCATCCAAAATAAAGGCTTCATTAATCAGTTTAGGCCCCGCGTTTCTTTTAACGCAATAATGGAATTTAGTTGAGCCTTTTAAAATTTGCGCGTTTTTTTTGTTTTATTTTGAACACAGAATTGTACGCGGCATTTTGTTGAACACAATATGGCCAATATCAGATTGTGGCTAGCTATATATATTCTTATATAATAAAGTTATAGGCTTATACTACAGCAACACCAGCTAACTTCAGCCCAAAAGCCAGGGGGACAATCTTATTGTTGTTTGCTCTCCTCTCCCTCCTCCTGGGGAGACGGGGGGTCAGGTATGTACTCCGGGTGTTCACTAATGGTGTAGTAGTTGGAGTTGTAGATGACGCCCAGCTCCCGCATCACCTCGCCACGGATAGTTGCCTTGATTGTCCAGTTGTACACCTCGTCGTCCTCCTTCTCTCTCTCCAGCTTCTCCACGTCCAATATCTTGCTGCTGAGCCGCTCAAGGATGACGCCGATATCCTTGATGGTGAGGTGCTGCTTCTGGTCTGCTGACAGCTGATCCACGAGCAACAGGTGTTTCACTGCGTTCACTCCATCCTGAGCAAACAAATATTAAGTGAGGAAGCGCTGGAAAGTGTCATGTGTGACGTCATAAAAATACATCTAAAAGGGAGGGAGGAGAGGAGAAGTGGGAAAGGAAACACCTAAAAAATAGATGGATAATAGACGTATTTTTATGACGTCACACCTGACACTTTCAAGCGCTTACTAAGTGAGTTTAATATAACAGGCACAAGGCTAAAACAAGAATAACGAATTTCAATGCGACTTCAAATTATGCTTTTATATATATAGATCAAAGATTATTTAATTAACAAGAAAAAACTTCATTAGTTGGGAAGCACATAAATGGACAAACGGTTAATGTGAGCAGCAGAACAGATGTTAAGCGGATATAAAGGATCTTGGACAAAGTAGCTTCGGACAAAGTAGCTTCAGACAAAGTAGGTTCAGGACATTTACTTAAGAAAAGTAGCTTCATAAGAAAAATAGCCTTCAATGTTAATAAAGGTCATGGCCACAGCACTCGGCTACCTGGCCTGCCTAGCCGCGGGCGCTCGGCCCCCTATCCTATAACCTTAACTATAACCTATAATCCTAATGTTAGCCACAGAACATTTAATTAAGAAAATTATCCTCAACTTTTAAAACATAGGTAGTTTAGAATTTCGTGGATTTTACAAAAAGTGATTGGTATATTTTTCAATTTTTAAAATTGTTTTTACAATTTTTAATAATGTTTTTACAATTTTTAGGTTAGGTTAAGTTAGGTTATAGGCAGGCCAGGGGGGCGAGTGCTGCGGCCATGACCTTTATTAACAGTGGAAGCTAATTTCCTTAGGAAGCTACTTTGTCCTGAAGCTACTTTGTCCTGAAGCTACTTTGTCTGAAGCTACTTTGTCCGAAGCTAATTTGTCCAAGATCCGATATAAAAACAAACAAATATACATTTTCTGAAGCACAACCGACTAACAAATTAGCAACCTATCTTAAATATTAACAGAGAAATCACCTTTACGGACTGACAGACTAACAAACAGACAGACTATGCTAACTAGGGAAAAGTCATTTCCAAATTCTATAAATTTTAAAATTCTAAACGAATAGAGGACGTCCCTTTCTTGCCGATTTTTTAATTAATAATTTATTACCTCCGTTCCCTCTCCATCCGACTCTGATGATTCTCCGCCACTGTTATCAAGTTGAATAATTGCATCACCTACCAACCAACCAAGTTTCTTCACGTGTTTCAATTTAAGTTCTAGGTTTTTAATTAGTTGTCCTTAACACATATTATTCAAATATTACCTTTCCAGAATGGCTTCAAATCCGATTAATATCCGCTGGATTAGAAATGGTTCTCAGCCATAGAGAAAAAAAACATGTATAGTATCGTATTATAGACAGTTTTCCACGAATATTAAAATAAATATTATTAAAGTATTACCTTGCCGAAGGCCCGGGTTTAACAAAACTGGTTTTAATCTTATAATTTTTCATTTTAATATCAGCGTAAGATACAATAAATAAATATTACTGTACCAAAACGAAACATACTTTTGTAAAGTAAGGAAAGTTTTTTTTTTTAAATCCACCCCTTTCGACATTTCAAGTGCCTAAAATTGGGATGCAACCTTCAAAGTGATATACATATATCAAAGGCTTTGCTAAAGTCATGCTGTATATAAAAGCGCTAAATCTGTGAGCTGTTATTTCACATTTACAAAAAAAGAATTGTGTATTAGAATATTTAATTGACCATATCATTTGATCTCTTGTTTATAAAAGTTCAATAAAAAGGAAGCTTACAAAGTAAACACAGTTTTATTTTTACATTTTATAAGTCCAAACACACACACACACATGTCTTATCAAATTTAAAATTTGCACCCATGTTGTCCCAGTCTCTCAAATATAAAATCTTTTTCTCTCTTGTTCTGTAAATTTAACCCAAAACTGTCGGAGGAGGTTTCGTGCACAACAGCATTTGCCAAAAATCAGGGCTCGGCAGCTGTGCGTCAGCCGCGTGTAAGCCTCAGAAAAGTCGTCATATCATAACTTTAAAATTCAGCTGGATGTCTGAACCTGTTCCTAAACAGACAATCCATTTTCTTGGCTTCTGTTTTTTTTTGCACACAAGCGGGTTTAAATTCGAGGCTTGTGCGTGGCTTAGGCGCGGCTGCCGAGCCCTGCTAGAAATCTTTTGCAATTGCATTCCTGCTTAGAACTGTCTCCTAAATTGTTCTCAACTTTGATTAAACTTGATGTGAACTTTCAATGCAAAACCTATATTTGCCTTGTTTCTAACATAGATACACAGAACACACACATACACACACAAACACACAAGAACTCTTCAGCAGACCCACACACAGACAAACAAGACCACCTAAGCACACAAAACACACGCAATAACTTGAACATTAAGTAAATTTAATTTCCACGTAATTGTTTTAAATGCATTTTACTTGTTTGGCATCAAAATTTTAAACAAACAAAGATAATTTTTTATTTTTAAATCAAATGTCATCAAATTTTGTGTTTCATAGGCTAATTATACTTGTTAATTGTAACATTTTAGACTTTTTGTTATTTTTTTTAAAACAAAATGTTGTTAAATAGTTTTTAAAAGAAAAAAAAAATATTTAGGGCATTAATTTTTCTAGGGTTGATTTCTCTTAGAATTGTAGTGGTAAGTGTTACATAAAAGTAGAAAAAGTGGGTCAAATTAAACAATCATTAGAATTCTTTAAAACTCTAGTACCATTCAGGGAGGTTGGGGACATTGGGCTGTTTCTTACACTAGTCCCAAAAGTTTTCAAATAACGTTTTCTTATTTGTTTGATAACTTTGGGGACTTTTTATGGATTTTGATTAGTTGGTTCATGGTTCATTGTTGAGTGTTCTGACGTTTCAGACACTAATTGTAATCTACAGAAGGGGTAATGTTGTGTATCATCATTAGGAATGTACAATAATTTATCGGCCATTGTCTTATCCCTTTACTGAGTACCAGTAATATAAAAGCAAATGTAATAGTAAAACAAAAGAAGCTATAAGTTTATTGCTTATTTGAAATGACTTGTATGTATGCATATACTTGCTAAACAGTGCATTGCATACTAAGAT